>JAFLJL010016200.1:48947-62549 GCA_018398815.1 Conus ventricosus
GCTCATATTTTGATATGGCATTGCTCATTGTGGAGTATCGCTGAGCATAGGAAGCTCTTAGTGTGATATGGCATTGCTCATTATGGAGTGTGGCTGGGCATAGGAAGCTCATGTGTGTTTGGCATTCCTGATTGTGGAGTATGGCTGGGCAAGGAAGCTCATAGTGTGATATGGCATTGCTGATTGTGGAGTATTGCTGGGCATAGGAAGCTCATAGTGTGATATAGCATTGATGATTGTGGAGTATGGCTGGGCATAGGAAGCTCATAGTGTGATATGGCATTGCTGATTTGGAGTATCGTAGGGCATAGGAAGCCTCATAGTGTGATATAGCATTGCACATTGTGGAGTATGGGTGGGCATAGGAAGCTCATAGTGTGATATGGCATTGCTGATTTTTGGAGAAATTGTTGGGCATAGGAAGCTGATAGTGTGATATAGCATTGCACATTGTGGAGTATGGCTGGGCATAGGAAGCTCATAGTGTGATATGGCATTGCTGATTGTGGAGTATTTTTGGGGCCATAGGAAGCTCATAGTGTGATATGGCATTGCACATTGTGGAGTATGGGTGGGCATAGGAAGCTGATAGTGTATAGGGCATTGCTTATTGTGGAGTACGGGTGGGCATAGGAAGCTCATAGTGGGGATAAAGCATTGCTCTTTGTGGAGTATGGGTGGACATAGGAAGCTCATAGTGTGATATAGCATTGTTTAAATTGTGGAGTATGGGGGGCATAGAAGCTCATAGTATGATATAGCAATGCTGATTTGTGGAGTATTGTTGGGCATAGGAGCTCATAATGTGATATAGCATTGCAGATTGTGGAGTATGGGTGGGCATAGGAAGCTCATCGTGTGATATAGCATTGCTCATTGTGGAGTACCCCTCCGGGGGTTGCAACCTTGCCGTGGTCGGGGGGCTTGCGTGGTCCAGTGATCTTTTAGGCCTTTGCTGACGGGGGCATCAAAACTCGGCTAGATGGTTAGTTGTGAACACTGCTAGGCCTGTATAGCCAAGTTGCTGACTGGCCAAGCATTACGTGGTAGGAATTGTGCCCCTGGTAGGGTCTCGCAGTCAGAAAGGTTAGGAGTGAGGGCCCAGACAATAGTAACCCACCTTTTTCCTATTCTGTCTTCTGCCTTTCTTAAAGGATCTTTTTTTTTTCTTTGTCTCCCCCTTTAAGTCTTCTTTTTCCCCACTCCTTTTTCTCTCTGTGGTCTCCTTAAGATCCGCCGCGTTTGGGCCGTGCGGTGCGACCTGTGTCGGAGGGGGATGAGATCCTGGTGTTAAAGGGGGCCAGCGCTCCAACCACTTTTTGGCTGGGCCCCTCTCCTAGACAGGGGGGAAAACCTTCCCCCGGGTTTTGTACTAATGGGCCCCCTTCTTGGGGCGGGTCAAAACGGGCATTTTTTGGGCCTGGCCAAAAACCCCCTTTGTATGCCAGTCTCTTTTCCCTTTGGGATTTGGGGCATGATCGGGGGGGATAGGGTTGGTGGGGTTTTTGTCTTTTTGTATATCTCCCTAAGCCGGGGAAGGGGGTAAAGACAGTGATTTTGGGCCCTGGCCCTTAGGGGGGGACCCCAAAGGTGGGGGTAAGGGGGATGAAATATCATAAAAAAATACACTGGTTTTTTTAAAAAAACTCCCCCCCAAAAAAGGGAAGGGGAAGGGAAACCCCTTTTTCCCCCCTTTTTCAGAGGACTTTAAAAAACAGCCCCAGGGGATTCTGATACTGGGGTACACAGAAAAAAGGGTTTCGGGGTTTTCCGGGCTCGGAGGGAAGGGAACGGACCCGGGAAAGCCCCCCCTTTCATCTTGACCCTTTTGCCACCCAAAAAGGGGTTTTAAAGGTCAAGCGGGTGCCCCTCAGTTTTTTTAAAAGGTTGGGGAAAAGGTTTCATTTCAAATTTTCCAATGCCCGACCCAAAAAAGCAATCTGAACAAGGTTAAGCAACAAAGAATTGGACGGGGAATTCGGGGTGACCCCCCAAAAACATTTAAAAATTTCGTAAAAAGGTGGATTCGCTGCGGGGGAAAATCTTTTCGGGGGTCTCAAAGGCCAGAAATCAAGAGGAAAAACTGGGCCCCAAGGGGTTGACGGGGGTGCGCAGGGGGGAGGGTTTAAAGAAAGGTTCAGAGAGAGGGGGACCCCAAACACCCTTTTTGACGTTCGGGCAACCCTGTGCTGCCCCCGGGTTCCTTCAAAGTCGGTTCCCAAAATTTTTGTGTTCAGCTTTTAGGGTGCCCCCCCGAAAAGGGTTTTGTTTCGATCCCAAGATTTTTGGGCCATTCAGAGACCCCCGGTTCGGGCAGGAGGTGGGGGGGGGTTATTTGCTGAAAGGCAACCCATGGGGGCCGTTAAGATCCGCCCCATTTTTGCAAAACAGGGGGGCGACCATCCCTCCTCCTTCACAAAAATTGTCCTCTGGGGATTCAGAATCTGCAATCCCAAGAGTTAAAAAGAAAAGAAGATTCCCCTTTTTTTTGGAACCCCCAAACGGGTTGGGTTGGGCAGTCGACGGCCACGCATCTTCAATGCTTCGGCCGAAAAAAAAAATTTTCCACTCGGTCAGTCTGCTCCGGGACTGATGAATTTTTTCTTTTAAAAGCACTGCAGGAAGAACTGCAGCTCTGGGGGAAAAGCGGGCCCACCACCCCCCCAACCCAAACTTAAAGGCCCCCTGGGGGAGGAAAAAAAACCCCGCCACCCCCCTCAGACTGCCCAGCTTTCTACAAAACCCTTTTTGCGGGCCCAGTTTAAAAAAACCCCAGCCCCCCCAAACTCAAATTCCTTTTCCCCGTCCCCTGCGGGAAAGGGGAGTTAAAAACCCATGTGGAGATGGTGGGATGGGGAAGAAACCCCACCATCCCAAACCCAAACCCTCCACCATCTCCAAACTCCAGGCCTTTGTCCCCCGGGGGGCAAGTCTGCCGCGGGGCCCAAAAAGCCCCCCCCCCGCCCCCCATTAAAAAAACAAAAATTTAAAAAAAATTCGCCCCCATTAGATCCCGGACTTTGAAGGGGGTTTGGGCCTGATTTCTTCCTTTTCGCCTCTGCACCAGGGATTTTACAATATTCCATTGGAAATCCGGGGGTCAAAATTTCCCAACTTCGGGGACCCTTGCAGCCCCAAGTGTAGTCTCTAAAACCTTCCGCGGGGCTCTTAAAAAACTCAAATTCAAAGCCAGAAGCCCTTTACTTTTTCTGGTTTTTAATATTTTTTTCGAAACCTGCAAAAACCATCCACTTTTGGGGACTGGGGGCGGTGTTGCCCTTCCCCTACAAAAAACTTTTTTGTATAGCCCCTGTCCCCCCTGCTACCCCCTTCAGGCTGTAGCTGCGAGAGCCCCCCTTTTCCAAAAGACTTGGACATTTGTTCCCTTTATCCTCACCTTCTGTTCTCGGTTTGTCGCGGGCCCCCTTGTCATCTGATAAAGAATTTCCTCCCCTTTTTTTGCTTTTGGGGTGACTTTAACGGTCCCCAATCCTTTTTGGGGGGTATTTGCCATTCGTCATCCAAGGGGTTTGCTAATTGAGATGCCCTTTTTCAATTTGGTTTTGTTTTGTTGAACAAAGGGGATCCCCAACTTATTCCACTTTTTCCACGGTTCACTTTGGGTGCTTAGATTTGCCCTTTTTTGTGCCCCCTTTCGCGGGTCCGGATATAGTGGTCGTCTATGACGATCTGCCGGAAAAAGTGACCATTTCCCTGTTTTTTTTTACAGCCTTATTAACTAAACCCCGGCCTCTGTCCCCCTAAACATCTCAAAAATAAAAAGAAAAACGGGGATCTTTTTCAACCACTTTTTTTAAAAGAATTCCAGGCCCTTGTTTTTTTTTAAGAGCCCCAGACCCAGCGAATCTGGCTAACACTGTGATAAACTGTGCAAAAACCTGTATTCCGTTTTTCCCAAAAAAACCCCTCCAAATCCAAAAACACCCGGTTAAAATTCAATCCCAACAAATTTCAAAAGTTAAAAAAACCGGGTCACGCGGTATCCCAACGCCCTTTCGGGCCCCAAAACGTTTAGGCCCATCAGAAACTCCGTGCGAAATCGAGACACACTTTCAAAATCAGTAAACGTGGGCCCTGGAAAAATTTCTGCTCCGGGGCTGACATCAAAAAATTTCCCCAAAAAAAAAATCGGGAAAAATAATTAAAAAAAATTAAAAGGGGGAAGAACCCCCAACCCCCCCCAAATTAAATTCACTTGAAACTTGCTGTGCTCTGACACTGACAAAAAACTGTTCCAAATCTTTTGGGCCCTCCACCACCCAACAAAATCCTTTCTTCAAAAAAAACCGCAGTTTTTTTAAGAAACAAGGGGTTTAGAGAGAAACCCTCATAAAATTTTCAAAATCAGAAAAAACTCTAAAAACCTAAAATCTTCCTTTTTCAATCTTTAAACTAAAATCACCCTTTTCCCAAACCCTTTGCACTGATTTCCCCCCTGGTCGGATGACATTCTTATCGGGTTGTGAAACATTTTCCGGAAACTTTTTCCCGACTCTTCTCCAAGTCAAAACCAAAACTGGACCACAGGGCCCCTTTCCGCCCCCTGGGGGGGAAAAGCCCTGTTTCTTTCCCCTTTTTCCAAACCGGGAAAAGGGGACCTTACCAACCCTTCCAACTATCCCCCAATCGTCGGGACCAGCTCCCTCTGAAAGCTGATGGAAAAGATGGTCAACCCCCCGGGAGGGGGGAAGCTGGAAACCAAAGGTTTTTTTGGCCCAAAGGTGAACAGTGGGGTTTCCGGGAAGTACCACCCCGAGGGTTGACCATCTAACCCCGCGGGAAACCCACCATCCGCAACCCCTTTTTGTTAACAACCCAGCACGGGTCGCTATTTTTTTGGGACCTCGAAAAGGCCCCAAAACCACATGGAAAGCAGGAGTCCTCATGGCCCGCACAGCCCTTGGTTTTCGGGGTCACCTCCCCTCTGTTCATTCAAACTTTTAGAAAACCCGAGCAAGTTCCGGTGGTGTTGGCACCCCCCCTCTGACATCCATGGCAGGAGTTGGGTTTCCCCTCAGGGGAGCATCCTTTCTCCCGCCCTTTTCAGCTTTAAAAATTTAAAATGACTTTTCCCAAATCGGTAAACCGGGGAAACCGAGTCCTCTCTGTTTTTGTTAGACCTTTTCCTGTATGCAATTGGGGGCTTTTTACCACAGTGTACACGTTTGAAATCCAAAATTTGGGGTCAACAGAACCCAAAAGGGGGGCAGAGGGGGAAAGGGGTTTTCCTTCTCCCCGTACCAAAATAATAAATTTAAATTTTCCCCATTTTTTTGTCCCATTCTTGTGATCCTGAAATTTTCTAGACAAGGCCACCATTCCAGTTGTAAAAAAGGGCCCAAAATTTCCGGGGGGTTTTTTTTGGGCCAAAAAACTCAACTTTCTCGCCCTCCCAAAACCCCCCAAAAATTTTGCCCCAAAAGCCCCGGAAATTTCTGCGGGTCGTAGCACACACCGACTGGGGCGCTGATAAGAAAACTTTTTCTGACCTCTACAGAGCCTTGGGGCCGTTTTCCCCCCTGGATTTGGTTGTTCCGTGTACGGCCCCCCTGCAAAACCCTCTTACCTCAAATCCTTGGGGCCCCCATCCACCAACAAGGGCTTGTTTTCTGTCTTGGAGCGTTCCGCACCCCCCCTTGTACAGCCGTACGCAGAGGGGGGTGAACCCTTATTGTTTCCCAAAAAGCAGGCTGAAACGTCTTTGAAATTATATCCCGGGCTGTTCCAAAACCGCAGAATCCCCCGCCCATGACTGTGCTTTGTTTCCCTTTCCTTTTAAAAAATTTAAATTTTAAAAAAACCCCCCAAATGTATTCCCCCGTTTGGGGCTTTGTATGCAACCTTTAGTGCGGAATCAGGGCCCAGAAACCCCGCAGTAGTATTGGGTTTTTCTAAGTTTTCCGGTTTAAACCCCCGTGGACCTTTTTTTACACCAGAGGTTCGTTTGATTTGCCGCTTTTTGCAAAGAGTTTTAAAACCCGCTCTTGGGGTACAAGGCTTTTTATGGGTGAAACTTTTGTTCAATATCCCATCCTGTCCCAAAAAAATTTTACTGACGGTTTCCCAAATCTGAAGATGGAGTTGGCCCTTTTGGGGCCTACTGCCCTGGGGGGGCCCTTCCCCAAAACTTTTTGGAACAATACATTCCGATGCTTCTGTCATTCTGCTGAACTTTCTGCTCTGGGGTTTTTGGGGAAATAATTCACTTCTCAAAAGGGACTTTCTGGTTCTGTCGATTCGCTGGGCCCGCTTTGGGGGCCCTAGCTGCCCCAAATTTAGCTTCCCGAAAATTTTACATTTCTTTAACTTTTTTTTATGTTGAAAAAGGGGCGGTTATAACATTTCTCTTGCTTGGGTTCCTGGTTTATGTTGGCATTGGCGGGGAACAAAATTGGTTTATGGTTTTTCCAAAAAGCCACAAGAGAGAAACTTTTCCAACAAATTATATCCCCGCTCAGATGTGAAAACCCCCAAAAATTTAAAGATTATGTGAGGACCTCTTTTGGGAGGAGGATTGGAAACAAAAGACGAATAAAAACTCTTTTAACCCTTCCCCAAAACCCTTTAAGGGCTTCCTCCCACCACGTCGGGAGGGCTTTAAAAAAGGGGGGAAAGGTTTTGCCCTGCACACCGGCCATTGTATTTTCCCACGCCTACCCCTTTTAAAAAAGGGGAAAAAAGCTCCGAGGTGCATTCCATGTCATTGCCCACTCACAAAGAAAAAGTTTTTTTAGAGTTTGGGACTTGCACGGGTGTGAACACAAACATTTTTTCCCGCCCGGGGCCATGAAGTTTCCCGTTTGGGGGTCCCCCCCTGACGTGTCCTCGAGTTTTTTAGAGAGATTAAAATTTTTCATCTGATTTTTTAAGGTTTTTCGGCAAAAAAGATTTTTTTTCCCAAGTTTCTGGTGCGTTTGGGATCGATTTTCATTTAAAGGGGGATGGGTGAAAATTTTTTTTTTTTTTTTGACTGGGGAGTTGATTTAACGTGGTGACAAACCCTGATATGGCCCCCTTTTCGGGTCGGCTGGGGGTTTAAGCAAAATTATCTTTATCTTTTGGAGTACTGTTGGGAAAAAGGAACTTTATAAAGATATAGCAATTTCTTTATTTGGGGAGTAAGGGTTTGGGCAGGGGAAACTCATTTGTTGATAAAATTGAAGATTTTTGGATAGGGTTGGGGATAGGGGCTCATTTTTTGGATAAAACATTGCTCTTGGGGTATCGTGACCCTAGGGAACTATAGTGGGATATGGGATTGCTGATTGTGGAGTAAACGCTGAGCATAGGGAAACTGATTGTGATATGGGATTCCCCCATTGTGGGTGTTGGGTTGGGTAGGAAAACTCAAGTGTTTATATAGGATTGCTCATTGTGGGGTATGGGGGGGCATAGGAAGCTCTAAAAGGGATATAGCAAAGCTATTGTGGGGGTATGGGTGGGCAAAGGAACTATATGGAAAAAGCATTGCTGATTGTGGAGTATGGGGGGGCATAGGAAGTCAAGTGGGGGATAGCATTTCTCTTGTGGAGTTGGGTTTTTCATAGGAAGCCCCATAGTGTGAATTTGGGATTGCTGATTTGGAAATAAAAACTGGGCCTAACTCATAGTGTAATAAAACATTGTTTTTATTGTTTTTGGGGAAAGGGGGGGCATAGGAAGCTGATATGTGATACAGCGTTGCTCATTGTGGAGTAAAGGCTGGGCATAGGAAGCTGATAGTGGGATATGCATTGGGCCTTTTTGGGGTAAAGGGGGGGATAGGGAAACTCATAGTTTTGGAAAAAAGAGCAATTGCTCATTGTGGAAATTTCAGGTGCAGAGGGCCCGGGGCCCGCCCATTGTTTTAAAAGGGAGTTATAGTTTGGGCATGGGTTATGTGGTGGGTGAATGTAGAACCTTTTTTTGGGTATAAAACCCCTATAGGGAGTTTTTTTTGCATATGAAATAGCATATTTTTAAACCATATTTGTTTTAGAGACTTCATAGAGGAGAATAGGTATTTGGGGTTTATATGCATTAGAATACAAATGTTTGGGGAAAAAAAACATTTAAAAGTTGTGAAACTACCATATGGAAAGGATGGGGAGTAAAGTTTGAAAGTGGCGTTTTGAAAAGCCACTGGAAATCAGTGTAGAAAAGAGGCCCAAAAGCCCCATGTACTTTTTTTGTCAGTTTTCAAGGGAAAGCATTCTGTGCAGATATTCCCCCCCAGTTCTCCTTTTTTTGTTTCACTCAGGAGATTTATTTTAAATGTAGGTGTCTGGGTTTCCCGAAAAGTCTGGCGGGGTGCCCCGCGGGGTGAAGGGGTTGCGTCTGGGAAAGGAAATGCCTGGCCCCTCTCCGCCCCCAGCCCTCGCATCAGGCAGAACTTCCCCGATCTCCCTCTTCGCTGTCGAGGGGCCCCTCTTTGACATGAAAAAATTTCCCCAATGTGGAGGGGGTTTTGGGGGCAATTTTTTTTAGGGTTTTCATCTTGTTCATTTAAACTTTTAAATTTATTCTGTTGGTCTTTTTTACTTTTTTAAAATTGGCAAGCCCTAAGTGTTATAAAATTTTTAAGGAAGGGGGGGGGAGGGGAAAGGGGAGGGATGAAGGGTGGAAGGGGGGAACACATATTCTTAAACAGATTACAAGAACATGCACAAAAATTGCTATTTAAAATTAAAAAGGAAAGTAAGTGAATTCATAGCACAAAAAAATTCTAAAAAAAAAAGTTTTGTGAAAATTCCCTGGGACCCGAAATTGCTATAAATTTGAAATTAATAATGAATTCCCTTTGCACATGTAAATTTTAAAAGTTTTTGGGAATTTAATGGGACAAAAAATTGCTACAAATTCTGAAAAAAATATAAGTGAATTCATTGCACAAGAAATTTCTAAAAAATTTTGAAGGGGAAAAGTTAAAATGAAAAATTGGGATAAATTCTGAAAAAAAATAAGTGAACAGCCCCTTAAAAAATCCAAAGAGAGAAAAACCCGGAAACACTTTTCATGGTTTGGGGCAGGTACAAATGAAAATAAAAAACCACCATGCGGGATCACATGTTTGACTATCAGACAGTATGTGGGGCGTTTTCAAGAAGGGGTTTTTCGACAATATGGCAGTGGGGAAACACTTATAAACTTCTAAAACCTTAATTCCCCTGTCTTCCAAAAACCAAATGCCAAAAACCCCCGGTTCAACAACTGAAAACTTTAAAAATTCGCCGGGCCGGTCGGATACCAACCCTTCGGGTCCCCAAAACCTGACCCCACGAAATCCTCTCAGACCCTTAAAAAATCTCCCCGGGTCCTGGAAAACCTCTGTCAGGTGCACCCAAAAACTTCCGGCGACCATGCGGGGGGGGGTTGGGGGGGGGGGGGGGGGGGGGGGGGGGGGGCCCCGGGGAAAATTTTTTGGAAATGATTTTTAATTTTAAAATTTTAAAATTTTGGGGGAAACCTTTTTTTCCCCCAAAGCCGGGGAAAGGCCTTCCCAAACCCTTCCAAACTATCCCAATGCTCGACCAGCTCCCTCTGTAAGTGAGGGAAAAAGATGGTAACTCCCTTGATGTGGAAGCGGGGAAACCCGATGGTTTTTTGGCCCAGTACTTTTGCGGTTTCCGGGAAGTACCACTCGACGGTTGACCATCAAAATCGTCTGGAAAACCCCAAAAATCCCAAACCTTTGTTAACAACAGAGTGGTGCTTTTTTGGCCAAAAAGGGACGACACCAAAGGGGGGGGAAAAGAGTTTTATGGATGGAGGTTTTGGGGTATGTCTGCAAGAATTTTTTAGGATCAAAAGTTCCAGGGCGTGTTGGCCCCACTCTTGAAAACCATGGGCAGGATTGGGTTTTCCCTCGGGGGAGCATCCTTTCTCCCCCCTTTTCAGCTTAAAATTTAAATTTACATTGCCCAAATGGGGAAAACCTGGGCCCCCGGTCCTCTCTGTTTGTTGATGACTTTGCGCTTAGCAGTTGGAGCTTTTTCCCCACAGTGTACAGGCCCGACCCCAATTTTGCCAAGAATCCAACGGGGCAGAGGAAAAGGGTTTTAATTCTCCGTCCCAAAACTCTAAAATTCTTTTCCCACAATTTCGCGATTCTTGAATCCTAAAATTCGTTTAGAAAAACCCACCTTTCCAGTTGTAAAGAACCCCAAATTCCTGGGAGTTTTTTTTTTGACCAAAAACTAAATTTTCCACCCACATAAAAAACCCCTCAAAATTTCTTGCAGAAAGCCGAATATTCTGGGGGTGTACACACCCCCGACTGGGGGCTGTAAAAAAACTTTGCTGCACCTTACAACCCTTTGGCCCTTCCAAACTGGACAGGTTGTCCCGTGTAGGCCCTGCAAGACCCTCTTACCTCAAATCTGGCCCCTATCCCCCATAAAGGGTTTGTCTCTGTCTTGGAGCGTTCCGCACCCCACCCCGTGTACAGCCTGTCGCAGAGGGGGTGCCTTCTTGCCCCAAAGCAGGCGAAACTGTTTTAATTTTATATCCGACTTTTCTCAGAACCGCAATCCTGCCAGGACTGGTCTTTGTCCTTCGTTCCCAAAAAGTTAAAAAAACAACCGAAATGTATTCCCCCGTTGGTTTTCTTCGAGCAGCCCCCGTGGGGAATGAGGTCTGACCTAGAAGTAGTATCTGATTTTTCTAATTTTCCCGGATAACCCCCGTGGACCTTTTTCCCACCAGGGTTTCTTTTGATTTGCAGCTTTTCGCAAAGAGTCTCCCAGCTCTCGGCGACAAGGTTTTGTATGCGAGCTCTGTTTCCAAATTCCCATCCTGTCAAAAAGTTTTTATGAGGTTTCCCAAATTTGAAGAGGTGGCCTGTGCACCCTCTCCCCTGGGGCTCCTCTAGAACTGTTGGAACAATACACCCGATGTTCTGTCTTTTTTTGCGGAATTAAATGTTTGGGTTTTTGGCTTTGAAATAATCTACATTTTTAAAAGAGGGATTTTCGGGTTCTGTCGGATTCGCTGTCAGTTTTGGAGGCCATAGTGGCCGCCCTTCAGCATCCAAAACTTTTACTTTCTTTGAACTTTTTGCATGTTGAAAGCGGACGGTTATAACATTATCTTGCTTGGGTTCCTGGTCTTTGGCATTGGCGGGAACGAAGGGTTGATGGTTTAGCCAAGAACGCCACGAGAGAAAGCCCAACATTAAACCCCCCGCTCGATGTAAACCCCAAAAAATTAATGATTATGGAGGACCTTGGAGGAGGATTGGAACACACGACAATAAAAAAACTCTTCAGATCCGTCCAAACCCTTTAAAGGACTTCCTCCCACCCAAAGTCGGGGGGTCGTAAAGAGGAAAAAGGTTCTGTGGCCCGGTGCCACCGGCCATTCGTATTTAACCCCGCCTACCTTTTAAAGAGTGAAAAAGCTCCCAGGGGGCATTCCCTGCAGGGCCCCCTCACAAAGAACATGTTCTTTTAGGTGTTGGGACTTGCACATGTGAGAACAACATTTTTCAGCGGAGTCCCTGAAGATCCTGTTCAGGGGTGTCCCGCCCCGACGTGATCCTCGAGTTTTTGAGAGAGATTAAATTTTTCATCTGATTTAAGATTTTTCGGCAGAAAAATTTTTAACAAAGTTCTGGTGCGTTTGTAGACGAGGGCATTTAACGAGATGTGTGAAGTTTTTTTTTTTTTTTTTTAAATGGGAGTTGGATTTTTACGTGGTGACAGCCCCGTTTTGGCCCTTTGCGGTGCTGGGGTATAAGAAAATTTTTTTTCTTGTGGGAAGTTGGGCTTTCAGGAAAACTCATAATAGATATAGATTTCTCATTGTGGAGTTGGGTGGACATGGAAGTCATAGTGTGATTAGCTTGATGATTGGGGTATGGTGGGCAAGGGAAACCATTGTGTGATTAGCTTGTCATTTTGGGGGGTACGTGAGATAGGAAGTGATAGTGTGTATGGGATTGTGATTGTGGGTACGCTGAGCATAGGAAGTGATAGGTGATATGGCATTCCTCATTTGGAGGTGGGGGGCATAGGAAGCTCAGTGTGATATAGCATTTTCATTGTGGAGTATGGTGGGGATAGGAAGCCTAGTTGATATCATTGCTCATTTGGGGGATGGGTGGGCATAGGAAGCCCTGTGTGATTAGCATTGCTGATTGTGGAGTATGGGGGGTAGGAAGCTAAGTGTTTTAATGATTTCTCATTGGGAGTATGGGGTGGGTAGGAAACCATGTGTATTGGTATTGCATTTTATCCTTTAAAAAACTCATTTAAAATTTCATTTGATTTAAATTTTTTTTCCCTAGGGAACTATATTTTATACACCTTCTCATTTATTCGGGGATAGGAAAAATAGGGGATAAATTCCATGTTTGGGGGGCCCCTGGGGTATATTATATACATTCCATTTATACAGGTCGGGGGGCGTCCCCATAGGGTATTATTACATTTTGTGATTAATTAAGCTTTCGGGGGAAAAACCTAAAAGGGGGGTTTTGTCAAATGAAAAAATTTATAAAATCCAAAAAAGTTTTAGGAACTCATAGAGGGAATAGGTAAATTTTATTTAATATACAGAAGTTTGGGAAAATTGCATTTTTAAAAGAGGAATCTACCCCAAAAATTAAAAAGTTTTTAAAAGGGGGGAAAAACCCAAGGAAAATTTTGGTCAAATAGCAATGTACTTTAATGTTTTGTTTTTCAAGGAATGATTGGAGATTCCCCTAGTTTCAGTTTTTTTGGAGATTTAATTTTTTTTTTAGTGTTGGGTTGAGAGATTTGGGGAAAATGGCGGGAAAAGGTTTGGTTAAAAAAGAATGCCTGCCCATTCGTTCAGTCCCCTCTGCAGAATCCCAATTCCCTTTTGCTTTTGAGGGAACGTTTGCATGAAAACTTCCACCTGGGGGGTTGGGAAAAGGGGTAGGTTTTTTAGTTGTCTCTTGTTCATAATCTTTATTTCACCTGTTGTAATTTTTTTTAGTTTAAACTGTTCAAACCCAACTTTAATTTTTTTAAAGGGGGAAGGGAAAGGGCAGGGTGAAGGGGAAGGGGGGAGGGGAAACCCTATTTTTTTTAAAAACCCAAAAAATTTAAATAAAGGAAAGTATAAATTCAAAGGAAAGAAAATTCCCTTAAAAGAAAAGTAATGAATCATGGGAAAGAAATTGCTAAAATTCTGAAAATAATAAATGAATTCTAGACAGTAAATTCTAAAGTAATGAAATTTAAAGGCACAAGAAATTGCTACAAATTCTTTAAAGAAAATATAAGTGAATTTATTGCACAAGAAAATTTCTAAAAATTTGGGGGAAAAGTAAATGAAATTTGGTTTTAAAATTTTAAAGAAAATAATGAATTCAGCCATTTAAAAATCCCAAAAAGATGAAAAACAGGGGTCACTTGTTTATGGTAGGTCAGTACAAATGAATATAAAACAACCCCCCCCAGCGCAGTCACATTTTTTGAATTTTTTTGCAAAAAAGCAAATGGGTAAAAGTGGTGTCGAGAGAAATGGGGTTGTCTGACAATATGGCAGTGGAAGATGGGGTAGTCTGTAGAGAAGTGGATTGTCTGACAATATGGCAGTGGAAGATGTGGTAGTCTGTAGAGAAGTGGATTGTCT
>JAFLJL010016203.1:2918-5418 GCA_018398815.1 Conus ventricosus
CGACATCGCAAATGTCTGTCAGCAGAGGCTCTGTGCAAGGACAACCAAACTCGAGCTCTCAATACATGAACAGATGAAATGCGCTTACACAAACATTACTCGCGGAAAACAGGTTAACTGACAGAAGCGACGTCCCCGGTAGTGTAAAGAAAGAGAAGGCAGTGTGTGTAATTAATACATAAGGGAGGTAACGTTTCGTTCCCCCGATGAACAACGAGCAGGGAAGCAAACTTCCAGACTACCCAGCATGCGACGACATCAACATCACGGAAGACGGAGTAAAGAGACTTCTGCTCAACCTTGACCCAAATAAAGCCTGTGGCCCAGATGGCATTACCCCCAGACTTTTGAAGATGGTTGCAGAGGAGATCACTCCAGCCCTCACCCTGCTTTACCGCATTTCATACTCCTCTGGCACCCTGCCGCAGGACTGGAAACATGCCTACATCACACCTGTCTTCAAGAAGGGAGAAAGATATAACGCAGCCAACTACCGTCCAATCTCCCTCACCTGCATAGCCTGCAAGCTGATGGAACATATCACCAGCCACATCATGTCCCATTTTGAGAAAAATGAGATTCTCTGTCCAGAGCAGCACGGCTTTCGACGCGGACGGTCATTTGAGACTCAACTCCTAGGGTATGTGGACGAAGCGACCAGAGAGATCGAGAAGGGAAACCAGGAGGACACTATCGTCCTTGACTTCTCAAAGGCCTTCGACAAAGTTAGCCATACCCTACTGGTCCACAAACTACGTCGTTACGGCATCGTAGGCCGCACCAACGCCTGGATTAGGGACTTCCTTGCGGACAGACAGCAGGCTGTGGTGGTGGAGGAAACAAGATCTGACTTTCTGCCTGTAGAATCCGGTGTCCCTCAAGGCTCGGTGCTAGGGCCGAGTCTTTTTCTTCTCTATATAAATGACCTTCCTGATGGCATCAAGTCGAAAGTCCGCCTATTTGCCAACGATACCTTGTGCAGCAAGACCATCACGAAGAAAAAAGATGAGAGAGTGCTGCAAGAAGACCTACACTCCCTTACCACCTGGGAGGAGAAGTGGTCTATGGAGTTCCATCCACAGAAGTGCTCAACGCTGCGAGTTTCTCGGAAGCGGAACAAGATTGCCCCTGTGTATGAGCTACATGGCCAGAATATCGAAAACGTCAACACCACTAAATACCTTGGTGTCAACATCCAGGACAATGTGCAGTGGGAATCTCACATTGACTCCATCACGAAGAAAGCCAGCAAGACCCTAGGCTTTGTCCGGCGCAACCTCAAGATCGGCAACAAGAAAACAAAGGAAACTGCATATAAAGCCCTTGTTCGCCCGCTTCTTGAGTACGCAGCCACCGTCTAGGATCCCTACACTGCAAACGAGATTGAGGCCCTCGAGAAGATCCAACGAAGAGCAGCAAGATGGGTGTCAAATCGCCACCGCCAAACATCATGCGTCGACTCCATCCTTGACTCTCTTAATTGGCCTTCCCTACAACAGCGTCGTAAGAAAGCCCGCTTGGAGATGTTTTATAAATTCCGTCACGGACTCCTCTCCATCAACTCCACGTACCCTGCCCAAACCATCTGACAGCAGGCTGAGCTCGAGGATCAACAATGACCAGAGCTACGACATGTTGTCATGCGTTACGTTTCCGTGTTGTGTCTGCCTGTGTACACATGTTATTTTATGACCGTGTCGTGTCCGCGTTGATCCAAAAGGCTTCCCCTGAGTATGAAACGGTCTGGTAGGATTTGAATCTCTCTCTCTCTCTCTCTCTCTCTCTGTCTCTCTCTCTCTCTCTCTCTCTCTCTCTCTCTCTCTCTCTCTCTATATATATATATATATATATATGTATATATATATATATATAGAGAGAGAGAGAGAGAGAGAGATTGATATATACATTATATATATATATAATATATGTATATATATCACTCACACACACACACCACACACACACACACACACACACACACACACACACACACGCACGCGCGCTCAGAGAGAGAGAGAGAGAGAGAGAGAGACGGCTTCTCTGAAGCCGACCAGAGTGGGTGTGGCCGGACTGATCCCCCCCACCCCTCACTCTTCACCCTTCCCTTCCTTCGATCAGGGACCGTACAGCTGTACGGTCCCTGCTTCGATCAAACCTCGATGGTCGTCGTGCGCAGCGCGTGAAGCAAGCGCGCGCGCGTGCGTTGCTTTTGGCCGGGAAGACTGCAGAGCCGCCGCGAGCTGGTTTGTGTGTCGGTGTGTGGGGAGTGCGTCGCGACCTGCGCACAAGCTGGAAGTTCCATCGCCTGTGTTCCCCCGTGTGTGCTTCATCGAAGATATGCGTTTTATTTTTGAAACCCTTCTGCCACGTGGAATGAAAGACGCAGAAGGCGAACCACTTGGGGAGAGTGTGGTGGTGGTGGCATGCTGCCGACACGGCCAGGGCGAGTTTGTCCGTGGCTGAGGGTTTAAAACATGGTTCCAGTGTTGACGGACGGCCT
>JAFLJL010016203.1:10418-17918 GCA_018398815.1 Conus ventricosus
AGAAAAGGAAAAGAAAAGCAACCATGTCCATTTAATAGAGCAGACTAGGAGAGAGAGAGAGAGTGCAATGCGTTAATGCAGGAAGAAAGAAAGGAGAACAGATCGATGTTGATAGTCACTGTTCCATCTGAACCGGGGGTTCGACCTCATACTTGGCCAGCGCCACTTTCATCGGCAGTCCAACCTGACCAACGCCAGCGGTCCAGCCTGACCGATGCCAGCAGTCTAACTTGACCGGTGCCAGCAGTTGTGTCGTGTTGTGAAAGTGACAGTGAAAAGAAAAAAAAAAGGAAAAGAAAAAGACAGTGATTCGTGAATAGTTAAGATCACCTGGCCAGGTAAAGTAGAAATCTATTTATACCCGGGTTAGTTAATGATGTTTTAGATAAATGATTTTGTGAAGTTCAGGAAAGAGAGAATGTTTTATTTCATTTGATTCCATATGCATTGATGTTTCGTTCTATGATCATGTGTAGTAAAGTTATAGACTTTACTAGTGGTTTGATGTGACGAATGCATGATATATGAATGAGATTGTAAGCAAGCTGTGAGTGTGTTTGGGCTGTGCGCTAGTCCTTCCTCCATCGACATCACCCGAGGTTGACACACACACACACACACACACACACACACGCGTACGTACGTACGTACGCAGAAACACGCACGCACCTAATATATAAGTGCTTGTCAGATGTCATCGGAATGACTTGCACGTGTCACCACCAAGATTTTTTGTTTTGTTTTTCTCTAAACAAATCAATAGTCCCCGTTGTGACACCGAAGGTTTTTTTTTTTATTTATTTATTTATTTTTTGTGGTACAAACAGCTTTCCTACTTCTCGGAGTGCTGTGTTTCTTCACCTCTGTCTCTGACTCTGCCTTTGTCAGTGTCCTTACTGTCATCTGCCGTTTTCCTGCCATTGTCAGTGTCCTTACTGTCATCTGCCGTTTTCCTGCCATTGTCAGTGTCCTTACTGTCATCTGCCGTTTTCCTGCCTTTGTCAGTGTCCTTACTGTCATCTGCCGTTTTCCTGCCATTGTCAGTGTCCTTACTGTCATCTGCCGTTTTCCTGCCATTGTCACTGTCCTTACTGTCATCTGCCGTTTTCCTGCCATTGTCAGTGTCCTTACTGTCATCTGCCGTTTTCCTGCCATTGTCACTGTCCTTACTGTCATCTGTCGTTTTCCTGCCATTGTCAGTGTCCTTACTGTCATCTGCCGTTTTCCTGCCTTTGTCAGTGTCCTTACTGTCATCTGCCGTTGTTCTGCCTTTCTGGGTGTCTGTACTGTCATCTGCCGTTGTTCTGCCTTTCTGGGTGTCTGTACTGTCATCTGCCGTTGTTCTGCCTTTCTGGGTGTCTGTACTGTCATCTGCCGTTGTTCTGCCTTTCTGGGTGTCTGTACTGTCAGCTGCCGTTGTTCTGCCTTTCTGGGTGTCTGTACTGTCAGCTGCCGTTGTTCTGCTTTTCTGGGTGTCTGTACTGTCATCTGCCGTCGTTCTGCCTTTCTGGGTGTCTGTACTGTCATCTGCCGTTGTTCTGGCTTTCTGGGTGTCTGTACTGTCATCTGCCGTTGTTCTGCTTTTCTGGGTGTCTGTACTGTCATCTGCCGTTGTTCTGCCTTTCTGGGTGTCTGTACTGTCATCTGCCGTTGTTCTGGCTTTCTGGGTGTCTGTACTGTCATCTGCCGTTGTTGTGCCTTTCTGGGTGTCTGTACTGTCATCTGCCGTTGTTCTGCCTTTCTGGGTGTCTGTACTGTCATCTGCCGTTGTTCTGCCTTTCTGGGTGTCTGTACTGTCATCTGCCGTTGTTGTGCCTTTCTGGGTGTCTGTACTGTCATCTGCCGTTGTTCTGCCTTTCTGGGTGTCTTTACTGTCAGCTGCCGTTGTTCTGCCTTTCTGGGTGTCTGTACTGTCATCTGCCGTTGTTCTGCCTTTCTGGGTGTCTGTACTGTCATCTGCCGTAGTTCTGCCTTTCTGGGTGTCTTTACTGTCAGCTGCCGTTGTTCTGCCTTTCTGGGTGTCTGTACTGTCATCTGCCGTTGTTCTGGCTTTCTGGGTGTCTGTACTGTCATCTGCCGTTGTTCTGCCTTTCTGGGTGTCTGTACTGTCATCTGCCGTTGTTGTACCTTTCTGGATGTCTTTACTGTCATCTGCCGTTTTCTTACATTTGTGGACTGTCCTCCTTTCTTTCATCTCGCAGCCCTTTTCTTGGTTTTTTCACAGTCAAATTTTGTGACATGCCAGCGTTTTTGCAATGAAAAACTGTAAGAGACTGTCAAGAGTGGACACTGTCTGCCCGTTCTGTCGTGTCTGTCTGGCCTTATAGCCTTTTTATGTTTCATTTATTTATTTTTCATTGATTTTATGTATTTATTTATGTATTTATTGATTCAGTTTTGTAATAGCTGAATAGAGATGTTTTTCATTATAATTTAAACGTTGTTATACTTGGGAGTAAAAGAAAAGAAAAAAGAGAATTGATGGTGCTGTCAGCAGAACCGACTCTTACCTGCTGTAATGGAAGTCGATAGTGCATTTACAGTTTCATTACTTGATGTGTTGTTCGTCGATCATATTTGTGTCTTGTTTTGATACTTTTTAAAGGTTTACCCTTCTTTTTTTCCCCCACCTGATAGTGGGCTTTGATACTTGAAGAATCAAACGAAACTTGCCAGGAAATGGAAGATAAAAATTGAGATTTCTAAGAAGATCTTGTAGGTAGAGGAGGTATACATGTGGAGGACGAATCTGCCCACGCGCACCAGATTTCGGCAAAATTCGATCCCCGAGACTCAAAACAGCAACGAGTGTGACGGCGGGATGCGCTGAGCAGGTTGCTTGGTGGTGGCGTCTTTTGCCGGTGGGCTGTGCAAATCATGAACTATGGGCTGGTTCGTTATAAGGGACGCTTCTGAGTTCTGAGGAGGTGGTGGCGGTGGTTTAATTTTACGTCTTTTCATCCGGCAGATGATATTAGACGGGGGGGAAAAAAAGGGGGGGGGGGGGAACAAAAAACAAAAACAAAAACAACTAAAAACAAAAAACCACTTAAGTCATTTCAACACATACATCTGCATACACTTATGAAAAAGAAAACAGCATATCAGTTAAGGACCTTCATAATAGTCTAGCAACATCAGAACTGGCTAAAGTGGCGGCAAACTCAATTATGCATGAGTCAGACAGAACTTGACTCTCATTTTCATATTTGTCAAGATTGATACCTTTCGCCTTATACATTTTAGTTAAAACGGGACAATCTAATAGAAGGTGATGCACAGAGATGAATTTTCCACAGACACACACAACTTCAGGAGAAAATTTGGTCTTCCATGTGTTCAGCCTTAATTTTGTGATAATCTTAGCAAGATGGCGTGAGCAGCTAGGCAGTGTGTAGCATTTTTCACAGAAAAAGGTTTTGTAAACGTAGTGTTCCAGGTTGAATAGTATTTCACACTTGGATGGATGTAATGGCAAATTTAGCACACATTCTGAACAGTTTTGTGCACCAAGTTTAGCTAGATTATCTGCTATTTCATTCCCTCTGAGACCACAATGTGAAGGAATCCAACAGAAGTCTACGATTATACCCTGAGACATAATACAGTGTATCAGGTACCTTATTTCATATAACAAATCTTTTCTGGCCTTACAATCCCAAGTTTGCAGTGCTTGCAAAACAGACTTGGAATCAACACAAAACAGCACACTAAAAAAGGATATTGGAGTACTATATACACAAAATAAAGCCATCAGTATAGCATACAGTTCTGCAGTGAATATTGAAAATCCCTTTCCGAGATGAAAATGTTTTCCTATATTCAGACTTGGAATAACGAAACCAGAACCGCTGTCAGCTGTGTCCATAACTGAACCATAACTGAGGAGGTTCTTGTTGCCTGGTGTCCCGCGGCCATCACACGATGGCGTCCTTCAGGGAGCGGTTATATCCCCTTATTAACGTCTTCATGATTAGAATGTCCCGTGCGTTAGTGGACGTAGAAGACTAGGGTGTGTGTGTGTGTGTGTGTGTGTGTGTGTGTGTGTGTGTGTGTACGTGTGTGTGTGTGTGTGTGTGTGTGTGTGTGTGTGTGTGCGTGCGTGCGTGCGTGCGTGTGTGTGTGTGTTGTGTGACACTGTAGGGTTTATTGCGCGTGTTTGGTCAACGACAGGTTTGAAGTTAAACGGTGCATTTTTCCCTGCCCGTTGTAGTGTGCTGTCGTTCTGGTGGGTGGCTGCTTTCCTCATCGTTCGTGCGGGCTTTTGTGTTGCTTGTGTGTTCACCCATCCACCTGACGTCTGTTCAGATCGCCAACACCATGTCCTATCTCCCACCACCACCAGTCACCACCACGACTGCCTCCGCCAAGTAACATGTCCTGCTGTCTCCCTCTCTCTCTTTCTCTGTCTGTCTGCCTGCTTGTCTGTCTGTCTGTCTGTCTCTCTGAGTGTGTGTGTGTGTTCCCCGTAATTTTTTGCGTCTGTCGCTGTCTCTCCCTCCCTCCCTCTCACCCCCCCTCGCTCTCTCTCTCTTGTGTGTGTGTGTGTGTGTGGGGGGGGGGGGGGGGGGGATTATATCGTCAATATCCTTATCTTCACCAATAACAATTTCATTCATTTGTAAAATAATAGGAAACTATTCACTCCCCAAGGTGTCTTCACCTGTTAGCCAGCATGCATTAACTGCTAAATCTGGTGATGCCAAAGTCAAATCAATAGCAGTGGGTCTGTGAGTAGACACATCCGGTACTCTGGTGACGCTGCCATCATTTAACAGGACTAAGCCAGAATCCACTATTTTTTCAACTAGACGATTACAAGTTGTTTGAGAACAACCACGTTCCCAAAACGGACCATGCGCATTGAAGTCTCGTAAGATAATAACTTTTTGTTGGTCAAGGAAAGATGTTTTATCCAATCTGAACTATCAGCAGTTTGGCCGTTTGGATAATATACAGAGATTACAATTCCTTATTAATCTTAATAAATGCGGCGGTAGAAAAAAGCTCTTTGGTATTATTGGGGATATCTAATGCATTATACGGAGAGTAATTTAAGCCAGTTCTTAGGTAAATAGCAGTTTGAACCTTGTCAGTAGATTTTTTTTACAACTGTACAGGGGTGGATAGCAACAGTTTTTGAGTTTTGGAAGTTTGTTTGGCTCAACGTTTAAAAACTGTAAAGCAAGAATGTCATAATAACTTGAAAAATGTGGTACTGAAACTGAAATAAGTTTTTAAACACAGATTTACAGTTCTACTGGATATAGAAACACTGTCATCATCTGGCTTCATGTTGAAAAGTAACTCAAATGTTCTAACTTAAATATTGTCGCCAAACCGGTTTTAGAATCTGTGTAAATTCCACTGATGCTGATGGAGCTGCCAGGGAGCGTGAGGTCTGTAGTACTGGTAGTCGACATGGAACTCGTACTGATTATGGTACCACTTGAAGGTTTGTCTCGTACCTCTCATCCCCATGCCCCCGTCGGAAAGGATTTTCTGGTGGGTCGGTCCCAAAAGAGCCGGTGGACATGTCGCCCCAAATTGTTTGCCAGTATACTGGTACCTTTGTTGGATGGGTGGATGGGATCTCTCATGGTTTTGTTCCGGGCTGGAAAGTTTTCATGTGAGAGGACCGATACATTGTTTTGTGGTAAGTCAGAAAGTAGACGTGCGTTGAACAGTTCCCGTCTACATTCAAGAGTCTTGTCTTTGATCTTTGACAGGGGCAACCCTATTCACCACAACTTTGGTCTTTGGAAATTGATTTTTGATCTGTTGAACAGTACTGATCAGTTCTTTTGAAGCCACTCATGGATCTGTACCTTTGATGTCGTTGATACCAGAGTGGAGAACGACACAGTCGTAATGGTCATCTGCGGCGACATTTTGAAGCTGTTCTTTACATTCTGAAATCTTGTATGCCTTCTTAGATGAGATGCGAAGGCCATATGAATCTCCCAAACGCCGAGCATCAATCCTGGACGTTGTAGAGTCACGGAGAAAGAGAACTTTTGGAAGATGTTCTGAATGCGATGTCTTGATGTCATGACGAGGAGCTTTGCAGTCAGCTGAACTGACGTCATTTTTTATCTTTGAAGAGTTCTTTTCCATTTTTGTTTTGCCCCTGTTTACATTCCGGGCCAAATCCAAGGCTGAAGCCTTCGATGCCCTGGATCAGCCGACCCCGCCGGAGACGATTTCAAAGCGTCAGCGTAAATACTTGCTTGGTTGCTACCGTTGTCATCACGGAGTTTCGAAACCGGTCTCTCTCAAGTTTCCTATCATATCACTCTGGCATCTGACAGTTTCTTCTGACGTATCAATCTTTTTACAGAGTTTCGATGATTGTTGTTTAGTTTTTGAGTGAATTCACGTTTGTGTTGTCCATCAGAGCACCCTGATCGTCTATTTTTTCATTGCCATCCTCCTCGTGATCGTTTTTTCCGACCTTGACACGCTCGCTTCAGCACATCGTTAAGAAGATTTTGTTGTCCACTTTTTTGTTGACCTGTATTTGTTGGTTCTTTGGTTGTCGTGGCGTTCGCCTTGCTTCCCATGCAGCGAGATCTTGTATACCTAGTCATATTCACTATTCTTCCAAACTATAAGTGGAGACAAATCTGTAGACTTCTAAACTCTATCCGCCATTTTGTGTGTGTGTGTGTGTGTGTGTGTCCCCGTCTTTTTCTCCACCTGTCTTCCTGTCTGTCTGTCACTGTCTCACCTCTCTCTCTCTCTCTCTCTCTCTCTCTCTCTCTCTCTCTCTCTCTCTCTCTCTCTCTCACACACACAGCAAGTTATGCCCCATGTAATACCTTCATTCGCTTTGACCTGGAAAATGGTTGGTTCACCAGTTGTGGACAGGGGTGTGTCATCCTGCCCGCTTAAAACAAAACATTGATTGGTGCTTGATAATAAATACACTGTGCCTAGATACTAAACATCACGTGCATGAAATACTATTCATGGGTTTTGCATGTGACACTCCTCCAGACACACTCAGCGGGTGTTGAGGATCTGTCTCGGGCTACTTTCAATGAAAGTGTGTATCTTTCGGCTAGTTGTTCTGGTTCTGAAGTATATGCTCATTGGACAGTAGCGTTTTGATTCTTGTTCGGTGGTTTGGGACCTTCTGTCTCGATAACGTTCTTCAGACAGTGCAAGGCGATAAAGATCATACCAGGCTAGCTCATGGTTTTTACATCTGCGTTGTATATCTGTCAGTGACGTTGACCAAGTATGTGAAGGCTTTCGAAATTTTAAGTGCCCCCCCCCCCCCCCCACCCCCACCCCCACAAGACCTACAGTGTCTAACTGCTGAGTGATCGGCCCAGTCATGCAGGGGAGAGAGAGAGAGTGAGAGTGAGAGAGAGAGAGAGAGAGAGAGAGAGAGAGAGAGAGGAGAGAGAGAGAGAGAGTGAGTGAGAGCGAGAGAGTTAGAGAGAGAGAGAGAGGGGGGGGGAGAGAAATTATAGTGCCATCGCCGACTAGGCC
>JAFLJL010016204.1:7695-20930 GCA_018398815.1 Conus ventricosus
CTAGTTATATTATTATTGCGCTAGTTATAACATTATTGCCCAAGTTATATTATTATTGCCCTAGTTATATTATGATTCTGATCCTCTCCGAGTGTCGCCCATAGTTATATTATTATTGCCCTAGTTATATCATTATTGCCCTAGTTATATTATTATTGGCCTAGTTATATTATTATTGCCCTAGTTATATTATTATTGCCCTAGTTATATTATTATTTTGATCCTCCACGAATGTCGCCCCTAGTTATATTATTATTTTGATCCTCCACGAATGTCGCCCCTAGTTATATTATTATTCTGGTCCTCCACGAATGTCGCCCCTAGTTATATTATTATTCTGATCCTCCACGAATGTCGCCCCTAGTTATATTTTATTCTGATCCTCCACGAATGTCGCCCCTAGTTATATTATTATTCTGATCCTCCACCAGTGTCGCCCCTAGTTATATTATTATTCTGATCCTCCACGAATGTCGCCCCTAGTTATATTATTATTCTGATCCTCCACGAATGTCGCCCCTAGTTATATTATTATTCTGATCCTCCACGAATGTCGCCCCTAGTTATATTATTATTCTGATCCTCCACGAATGTCGCCCCTAGTTATATTATTATTCTGATCCTCCACGAATGTCCCCCTAGTTATATTATTATTCTGATCCTCCACGAATGTCGCCCCTAGTTATATTATTATTCTGATCCTCCACGAATGTCGCCCCTAGTTATATTATTATTCTGATCCTCCACCAGTGTCGCCCCTAGTTATATTATTATTCTGATCCTCCACGAATGTCGCCCCTAGTTATATTATTATTCTGATCCTCCACGAATGTCGCCCCTAGTTATATTATTATTCTGATCCTCCACGAATGTCGCCCCTAGTTATATTATTATTCTGATCCTCCACCAGTGTCGCCCCTAGTTATATTATTATTCTGATCCTCCACGAATGTCGCCCCTAGTTATATTATTATTCTGATCCTCCACGAATGTCGCCCCTAGTTATATTATTATTGCCCTAGTTATATTATTATTGCCCTAGTTATATTATTATTGCCCTAGTTATATTATTATTGCCCTAGTTATATTATTATTGCCCTAGTTAATATATTATTATTACATTGATTCTTTTCTTCCTGTGTTTTTTTGTTGCTTTTCAGTTTAATCTCTCTCTCTCTCTCTCTCTCTCTCTCTCTCTCTCTCTCTCTCTCTCTCTCTCTCTCTCTCTCCTCTTCGCCGCTTGGTGTTACTATGGTATCGAGTTACAATTGCTCTTCTTTAAACATTGATTTTGTCTAAGCTATATTGGGTAGCATCTATTCATCTGAATGTTGTTGTCTAGATTACATGAGCTGTTGTAAAGTGCATTGATATTACTCTATCCTCTCTCTCTCTCTCTCTCTCCTCTCTCTCTCTCTCTCTCTCTCTCTCTCTCCTCTCTCTCTCCTCTCTCTCTCTCTCTCTCTCTCTCTCTCAAGGACAGATTGTAAGAATAGGCTCTGCCTAAAATTTCAATCCTTGGTCGAACAAAAGCTCTCTCTCCTCTCTCTCTCTCTCTCTCTCTCTCTCTCTCCTCTCTCTCCTCTCTCTCTCTCTCTCTCTCTCACACAGACAGACTGGAAGAATAGCAGCTCTAAGCCTTGGTGTCGATGGGTCTTTTGTCTGTGCAATAATGGTGTGTGACCTAATGGGTCTTTTGTCTGTGCAATAATGGTGTGTGTCCTGAAGGGTCTTTTGTCTGTGCAATAATGGTGTGTGTCCTGAAGGGTCTTTTGTCTGTGCAATAATGGTGTGTGACCTAATGGGTCTTTTGTCCGTAGAATATTGGTGTGTGACCTGTGCAATAATGGTGTGTGACCTGTAGGTCTGTGCAATAATGGTGTGTGACCTGTGACGTTTTTAATAAGACCCCATTCATAAATGATGGTTGAATGCTCAGGCAAGAACGATAGACCGTAGTAGGAAAGTCAAGCTTTCGTCCACACCCTTCACTTTCTTTCTACAGATGGAATCAGAGGTTTGATTTTGATAACAACAACTGAATTTAATAAAGTATGAATAAAGATGATGATGATCTGCAGTGAATATGTCGTATGGTTGCTTTGAATGTTGATGTCCGTTTGTTCCCTATGAAATGAATTACACACAAAAGAAATTAATCATGCACTATACTAATAACAACAAAGTCACTGTCCTTCTCCTCTTTGCTTCTTGCAGTAGCACAAATATCGACTGTCCGCTCGTGCTACAAAAATATCTTCCGGAGGATACACAACAGAATATAGTCATACACAAGATAATATATGAAAAAAATGTCTGAGTGTGTTGTGGCGTGCTTGGATGCGGAGGGATGTGTTTTATGTGATTTCCACTCAGCTTCACGGAATCGTGTAGCGTTCCGGAGTTCCGCTGACGTTCACAGTTCACTTCCAGATCCCGGCAAGGTTGACACACCAGCACGTTCCTCCCGACGAAGGATGTAGCAGGATGAAGATGCGTGTCGAAGGCGAAGATAAAGATGCGCAGACGATCCGGGTGGATGAAATGGAAGAGTAGGAGTACAAGTAGTAGGAGTAGTAGGAGTGGTAGTGGGAACAGGTAGAAACAGAAGTAAGAACAGGACCTGCAAGATAACAATTGTCTTAGATCTTGCACTATAGTGGCACATCACTAATCCACCCACTACATGCTCTAAACACACTTTACAATTGCACTAGCTTGCTCTATCATTTACAATTGATTTCCTTCGAAAATTGCTTTACGATAAAACTCGTTAACAAAGAAGGAAAATGTATAACGAATATTCCAATCTGCCTTGACTGAGTTATTCGCCAAGGCTTAATGCTTGATGAATTACAATTGTATTTAATCCTTGAACAGATTGAATCAAATGGCGTCAATCTTCATATTATACAGATCGCTTAGATCCGAAAAAATGCTTCGTTCATAACTTGAACTCGTTTACGATTCTTTAAATAATAAATCTGCATTCACACAAATATCACATCTTCTAGATATGGTTGCATACAACGGTGAGCTGAAATAGAATTTACATAATATGGATTAGTACATGGCAACACGACATGATGAGAGCAAACAGATGAAAATGACAGCTCTACGATCAATCATATGTGTTGACTGGTAAACCTGAAAATATTTAATTCAGAGCATTTTAAATGATCGCGCGCACAAAAATATTATTGAATCGGTAAGTGTGCCTTAATACGATTGTATTGAAATAAATTTTGTTGCGCTACACGGAAAAATGATTTCGATCTATTTACCTCAGCACAGCCTTCTTTGACTACAGCTACGGACTCGCCCACGAACGATGAGACTCGTTTAGCCCTTCCCCGTAAAGGTTGTGGGTGTCGTCGAACGCCCTGTAGTGCCCCTTCAGTCCGGCCTCGACTGATACCTTCAAAAGGTTTCTTGCTCTTCGAATAGTTTGACCTTTCTTGCGGAGCCACTTCCACGTCGACCGGGTTGATCAGATCGTACGATGCAACGGTCAATACTTACTGCACATGCGCGGACGGAGAAACCACTGACAATTGGACAATCGCGATTGGTCAGTACGATGGTTTTCCGTGCCCTACGATTGTAAATTATTTTATTATTAATACAAATACAAGTCTGCATGACGCTTGAAATTATAAACGTACTGCCGTAAAGCAAAAACTAACAATTAGTTTTGTCGTTTGGACATAGAAATATAAATACAAGAGCAGAGCGAATAGACGTCATGTATCGATTGCGTCATTTTCTTAATGAAAATGACTCGAGCTTATGAATGAATGTCACACACAACCATCATTCCCAATGTCAACTGATATCCCACCCCCATTAATCCCAATGTTAACTGATATCCCACCACATTATTCCCAATGTTAACTGATATCCCAACCCCATCATTCCCAGTGTTAACTGATATCCCATCCCGTCATTCCCAATGTTAACTGATATCCCACCCCATCATTCCCAGTGTTAAATGATATCCCATCCCGTCATTCCCAATGTTAACTGATATCCCAACCCCATCATTCCCAGTGTTAACAGATATCCCACCCCCATCATTCCCAGTGTTAACTGACATCCCACCCCATCATTCCCAATGTCAACTGATATCCCACCCCCATCATTCCCAGTGTTAACAGATATCCCACCCCATCATTCCCAATGTCAACTGATATCCCACCCCCATCATTCCCAATGTTAACTGATATCCCACCCCCATCATTCCCAGTGTCAACGGATATCCCACCCCCATCATTCCCAATGTCAACTGATATCACACCCCATTCATTCCCAATGTTACTGATATCCCACCCCCATCATTCCCAATGTTAACAGATATCCCACCCCATCATTCCCAGTGTTAACAGATATCCCAACCACATCATTCCGAGGTTAACTGATATCCCACCCCATCATTCCCAATGTCAACTGATATCCCACCCCCATCATTCCCAATTTTAACTGATATCCCACCCCCATCATTTCCAGTGTTAACAGATATCCCACCCCCATCATTTCCCAATGTCAACTGATATCCCACCCCCATTATTCCCAATGTTAACTGATATCCCACCCTCATCATTCCCAGTGTTAACAGACATCCCACCCCCATCATTCCCAATGTCAAAGGATATCCCACCCCCATCATTCCCCATGTTAACTGATATCCCACCCCCATCATTCCCAGTGTTAACAGATATCCCACCCCCATCATTCCCAATGTTAAGTGATATCCCACCCCCATCATTTCCCAATGTTAACTGATATCCCACCGCCATCATTCCCAGTGTTAACAGATATCCCACCCCCATCATTCCCAATGTTAACTGATATCCCACCCCCTCATCTCAATGTTAACTGATATCCCACCCCCATCATTCCCATGTTAAACTGATATCCCACCCCATCATTCCCAATGTTAACTGATATCCCATCCCCATCATTCCCAATGTTAACTGATATCCCACCCCCGTCATTCCCAATGTTTACTGATATCCCACCCCCATCATTCCCAATGTTAACTGATATCCCACCCTCTTCATTCCCAAGTTAACAGATATCCCACCCTCTTCATTCCCAATGTTAACTGATATCCAACGCCATCATTCCCAATGTGTAACTGATATCCCACCCTCTTCATTCCCAATGTTAACTGATATCCCACCCCCATCATTCCCAATGTTAACTGATATCCAACGCCATCATTCCCAATGTTAACTGATATCCCACCCCATCATTCCCAATGTTAACTGATATCCCACCCCATCATTCCCAATGTTAACTGATATACCACCCCCATCATTCCCAATGTTAACTGATATCCAACGCCATCATTCCCGATGTTAACTGATATCCAACGCCATCATTCCCAATGTTAACTGATATCCCACCCTCTTCATTCCAATGTTAACTCATATCCAACGCCATCATTCCCAATGTTAACTGATATCCCACCCCATCATTCCCAATGTTAACTGATATCCCACCCTCATCCTAGTGTTAATGATATCCCCCCTCATTCCAAGTTAACTGATACCCCTCCTCTTCCGTTTTATGATACCCATCCCCTAATTCCGTGTTAACGATTCCACCCATCTTCCCAAGGTAAGTATCCACCCCATCATTCCAGTGTTAATGAATCCACCCCATCATTCCATGTTAACAGATACCACCCCACATTCCAATGTCAACGTACCACCCCTCATTCCATGTTAATGATCCCAACCCCATCATTCCATGTTAACTGATATCCCATCCCGTCATTCCAATGTTAACTGATATCCCAACCCCACTTCCCAGGTTATAACAGATATCCCACCCCCATCATTCCCAGTGTTAACTGATATCCCAACCCATCATTCCCAATGTTAAATGATCTCCCACCCCCATCATTCCCCGTGTGATACAGATATCCCACCCCATCTTTTCCCAATGTCAACTGATATCCCACCCCCATCATTCCCAATGTTAACTGAATCCAACCCCATCATTCCCTGTGTTAACAGATATCCCACCCCATCATTCCCAATGTCAACTTATACCCCACCCCATCATTCCAAATGTTAACTGATATCCCACCCCCATCTTCCAGTGTTAACAGATATCCCCCCCCCATCATCCCAATGCAACTGATATCCCACCCCCATCATTCCAATGTTAACTGATATCCCACCCCCATCATTCCCAGTGTAACTGATGTCCCATCCCGTCATTCCCAATGTTAACTGATACCCACCCCCATCATTCCCAATGTTAACTGATATCCCACACCCATCATTCCCAATGTTAACTGATATGCCCCCCCTATCATTCCAGTGTTAACAGATATCCCCCCCCCCATCATTCCCAATGTTAACTGACATCCCATCCCGTCATTCCCAATGTTAACTGATCTCCCACCCCATCATTCCCAATGTTAACTGATATCCCACCCCCTCATTCCCAATGTTACTGATATCCCCCCCCTTAAATTCCCAGTCAACTTGATATCCCACCCCAATCATTCCCAGTGTTAACTGATATCCCATTCCGTCATTCCATGTCAACTGATATCCCACCCCCATCGTTCCCAATGTTAACTGATATCCACCCCATCATTCCCAATGTTAACTGATATCCCACCGCCATCTTTCCCCAATGTTAACTGATATCCCCCCATCATTCCCAATGTTAACTGATCCCACCCCCATCATTCCCAATGTTAACTCATATCTCACCCCATCATTCCCAATCTCAACTGATATCCCACCCCTCATTCCCATTTTAACTGATATCCCACCCCCTCTTCCCAATGTTAACTGATATCTTACCCCATCATTCCAATGTTAACTGATTCCCAACCCATCATTCCCAATGTTAACTGATATCCCACCGCCATCATTCCCAGTGTTAATGTATCCCACCCCATCTTTTCCCAATGTTAACTGATATCCCACCCATCATTCCCAATGTTAACTGATATCCCACCCCTCATTCCGAATGTAAACTGATATCCCACCCCGTCATTCCCATGTTACAACTATATCCCACCCATCATTCCCAATGTTTAACTGATATCCCACCCCGTCATTCCCAGTGTTAACAGTATCCCAGCCCCATCATTCCCAATGTTAACTGATATCCCACCCCATCATTCCCAATGTTAACTGATATCCCACCCCCTCATTCCGTTGTTAAACGATATCCCCCCCTCATTCCCAATTTAACGATATCCCCCCCCATCATTCCGAATGTAAACTGATATCCCCCCCCGTCATTCCCAGTGTTAACTGATATCCCATCCAGTCAATCCCAATGTTAACTGATATCCCACCCCTTTCTTCCCTAGTGTTAACTGATATCCCACCCGCCCATTTAACTATATCCCAAACCCCATCATTCCAAGTGTTAACAGATATCCCACCCCCATCATTCCAGTGTAACTGACATCCCACCCCATAACTCCCAGTAACTTATCATCCCACCTCAATCCAATTGTTAACTGATATCCCACCCCATCATCCCAGTGTTAACGATATCCCACCCTCATTCCCAATGGTAACTGATATCCCACCCCATCATTCCCAAGTTAACGATATCCCCACTACATTCCGTTTAACGATACCACCCCATCTCCCAATGTCAACTGATATCCCCCCATCATTCCATGTTAACTGATACCCACCCCCATCATTCCCATGCTAACAGATATCCCACCCCCATCATTCCCAATGTAACGATATCCCACCCCCCTCATTCCCATGTTAACTGCCCACCCCATCATTCCCAATGTCAATGATATCCCACCCCCATCATTCCAATGTTAACTGATATCCCACCTATCATTCCCAATGTTAAATGATATCCCACCCCCATCATCCCAAGTCAAGATATCCCACCCCCATCATTCCCATGTAACTATATCACCCCCCTCATCATTCCAGTGTTAACTGATCCCACAACCACATTTCCAATGTCAACTGATATCCCACACCCCATCATTCCCAATGTTTAATGATATTCCACCCCCATCATTCCCAGTTTTAACAGTATCCCACCCCCATCATTCCCAATGTTAATGATCCCACCCCCTCATTCCCAATGTTAACTATACCCACCCCATCATTCCATGTTAACAGAATCCCCACCCATTTCCCAATGTTAACTGAGATATCCCACCCCCTTTCCATGTTAACTGATCCCATCCCCATCATTCCCATGTTAACGTATATCCCCACCCCCCTCATTCCAATTGAAATATCCCACCCCATCATTCCCATTAATTAACATATCCCCGAAATTCCCATTCCCATTTCCCATCCCATCTACTCCAATGTTAACTAGATACCCCTCCCCCGTCATTCCCATTTAAAGATATCCCACCCCTCATTCTAATTTTCCAACCCCTTCATTCCAATGTTAACTGATATCCCACCCTCATCCCATGTTAACTGATATCCCACCCCATCATTCTATTTAACTGATATCCCCCCCTCATTCCAATGTTAACTGATATCCCACCCCATCTTCTCAGATATCCCACCCCATGATTCCCAATGTCAACTGATATCCCACCCCATTCCTTGTTAACTGATATCCCACCCCCATTCCCATGTTAACTGATATCCCATCCCCATCTTCCCATGTTAACTGATATCCCACCCCATATTCCCAGTGTAAAGATATCCCACACACATCATTCCCAGTGTTAACTGATATCCCCCCATTTCCAGTTTAACTGATATCCCACCCCCTTTCCCATGTTAACTGATATCCCATTTAATGATTCCCAATTCACCTGTATCCACCCCCATCCATTCCCAATGTTTTACGTGTTTCGCAATTTATGCGGCGGTTCAAACGGAACCCGGTTTATAGCTCATTCGAGGACTGTATAGAAATGGATCAGATCCAATGTAACCGAGGAAACCCCCTTCCGAACCCCGGGGGAGTTCAACCGCACCAACAATTCGGTCGATCTCTACCAACGACCTTCCCAGTGTAACAGATACCACCCCCATCATCCCAATTCAACTGTACCCACCCCCATCATTCAGTACGAATCCCACCTCCACCAGTTTACAGTAATTACCCACCCCATTCCCATGTAACGATATCCCACCCCCATTCCAATGTTAACTGATATCCCACCCCCATCATTCCCAGTGTTAACAGATATCCACCCCCATCATTCCCAATGTCAACTGATTCCCCACCCCACCATTCCCAATGTTAACTGAATCCCACCCCATCATTCCAGTGTTAACTGATATCCCATTCCTCTTTCCCAATGTTAACGATACCCACCCCCTCATTCCCAATGTAACTGATACCCACCCCCAATGTCCCATAACAGATACCCACCCCCATCATTCCTAGTGTTAACTGATATCCCACCCCATATTCCCTGTTAACTGATATCCACGCCCATCTTCCCAATGTTAACGATTCCCCCCCCATACCCTGTTAAGAAATCCCACCCCCATATTCCTATGTCAAACTGATACCCCCCCCATCATTCCCATGTTAACGATATCCACCCCATATTCCCAGTTTAACAGATATCCCACCCCATTTCCTATGTTAACAGAATCCCACCCCATCATTCCCAGTGTTAACAGATATCCCACCCCATCTTCCCAATGTTAACTTATCCCCCCCTATCATTCCAGTGTTAACAGATATCCCACCCCATATCCCATCAACTAGTTAACATCACCCCCATCATTCCCAATTAACTTATCCCCCCATCATTCCCAGTTTCTATATCCCATCCCTCATTCCCAATGTTAACTGATATCCCACCCCCATCATTCCCAATGTTAACTGATATCCCCCCCCATCATTCCCAGTGTTAAATGATATCCCACCCCATCATTCCCAATGTTAACTGATATCCCACCCCATTTCCCAATGTTAACTGATTCCCCCCCATCATTCCCAATGTTAACTGATATCCCACCCCATCATTCCCAGGTTAACTGATATCCCCCCCCATCTTCCCATGTTAATGATATCCACCCCATCATTCCCAGTGTAACTGATCCCCCCCATCATTCCAGGTTAACTGAATCCCCCCCCATCACCCCATGTTAACTGATATCCCCCCCATCTTTCCCCAAAATGTTAAACTGATATCCCACCCCATCTTTTCCAATTTTAACTGATATCCCACCCCCATCTTTCCCCAAAGGGTAACTGATATCCCCCCAAACACAAATTTTATTTAATATATCCCACCCCCATCTTCCCAAGTAAACTGATATCCCACCCCCATCATTCCCAATGTTAACTGATATCCCACCCCCACATTCCAATGTAACTGATATCCCACCCCATCATTCCCAATGAAAACGATATCCCACCCCCCACCCCAATTTTCAATACATTCCCAACACTTATCCCAATTTCCCAATGTCCCCAACCCCCCCCATCTTCCAATGTTAACTGATACCCACCCCCATCCATTTAATTTTAAACAGATAATCCCAATGTTAACCGGTTCCACCCATAAATGTTTGATTCCCCCCCATCATTCCCAATGTTAACTGATATCCCACCCATCATTCCCAAGTTAACAGATATCCCCCCCATTCCAATTTTAACTGATATCCACCCCATCATTCCCAATGTTAACTGATATCCCACCCCCATCTTTCCCCAAGTGTTAACAGAATCCCACCCATCATTCCCAATGTTAACTGATATCCCTCCCCACATCATTTCCCAATGTAACATATCCCCACCCCAATCAATTAACCCCATCCCACCCCTTTAATCCCTTTAATGTTAATTACCCCCCTCATTCCATTTAAATCCCCCCCTTTTCCCAATTATTCCCACCCCCATAAATTCCCAATGTTAACGATATCCCACCCCCACCCCAAATTATGATTCCCCCCATCACCCAGTTAACAAATATCCAACCCCATCATCCCAAATTTAACTGATTCCCACCCCATCATTCCCATGTTAACAAAATTTCCACCCCCATCTTTCCCATGTAACTGATATCCCACCCTTTATTCCCAATGTTAACTGATATCCACCCCCATCTTCCCATGTTAACGATATCCCCCCCATTCCAATTTTAAAACAACCCACCCCATCATTCCCAATGAAACTGAACCCCCCCCCATCTTCCAATAAAAAATGTATCCCACCCCATCATCCCAATTTTAAACTGATATCCCCCCCATCTTTCCCCAATGTTAATGTTATCCCACCCCTAAATTCCCAATTTTAAACTATATCCCACCCCTCATTCCCAATTTTAACTGATATCCCACCCCCTCATTCCCAATTTTAACTGATATCCCACCCCATCATCCCAAATGTTAACGATATCCCACCCATCATTCCCAAGTTAACTGATATCCCACCCCATCATTCCCAATGTTAACTGATATCCCACCCCATCATTCCCATGTTAACTGATATCCACCCCATGATTCCCAATGTTAACTGATATCCCTCCCCCATCATTCCCAGTGTTAACTGAAATTCCCACCCCCATCATTCCCAGTGTTAACAGACATTCCACCCATCATTCCCAATGTCAACTGATTATCCCACCCAATTATTCCCAATGTTAACTGATATCCCAACCCCATCATTCCAGTGTTAACTGATATCCCATCCAGTCATTCCCAATGTTAACTGATCTCCCACCCATCATTCCCAGTTTTTAACTGATATCCCATCCCGTCATTCCCAATGTTAAACTGATATCCCACACCCATCATTCCCAGTGTTAACAGATATCCCACCCCATCATTACCTGTCTTAACTGATATCCCACCCCATAATTCCCAATGTCAACTGAATCCCACCCCCATCATTCCCAATGTTAACTGATATCCCACCCCCATCATTCCCAGTGTTTAAAAGATATCCCATCCCCATCATTCCCAATGTCAACTGATATCCCACCCCAATCTTCCCTTGTTAACTGATATCCCCCCTCATCATTCCCGGTGTTTACGGATATCCCACCAACATCATTCCCAATGTCAATGATACCCCACCCCCATCATTCATAATGTTAACTGTATATCCCACCCCCATCATTCCCAGTGCTAACAGATATCCCACCCCCATCATTCCAGTGTTAACAGATATCCCACCCCATCTTTCCCCAGTGTTAACTGATATCCCACCCCATCATTCCCAATGTCAACTGATTATCCCACCCCATCATTCCCAATGTTAACTGATATCCCACCCCTTTCATTCCAGTGTTAACAGTATCCCACCCCCATCATTCCCAATGTCAACTGATATCCCACCCCCATCATTCCCAATGTTAACTGATATCCCACCCTCATCATTCCCAGTGTTAACAGATATCCCACAACCATCATTCCCAATGTCAACTGATATCCCACCCCATCATTCCCAATGTTAACTGATATCCCACCCCATCATTCCCAGTTTTAACAGTTATCCCACCCCATCATCCCAATGTTAAGTGATATCCCACCCCCATCATTTCCAATGTTTAACTGATTTTCCCACCGCCATCATTCCCAGTGTTAACAGATATCCCACCCCCATCATTCCCATTGTTAACTGATATCCCACCCCTTCATTCTCAATGTTAACTGATATCCCACCCCGTCCTTTCCCAATGTTAACTGATATCCCACCCCATCATTCCCAATGTTAACTGATATCCCACCCCTTCATTCCCAATGTTAACTGATATCCCACGCCATCATTCCCAGTGTTAACTGATATCCAACCCCATCATTCCAATGTTAACTGATATCCCACCCTATCATTCCAGTGTTAACTGATATCCCACCCCCATCATTCTCAATGTTAAATGATATCCCCACCCCCGTCATTCCCAATGTTAACTGATATCCCACCCCATCATTCCCGTGTTAACGATATTCCACCCCATCATTCCCAATTGTTAACTGATATATCCCACCCCATCATTCCCAGTGTTAACTGATATCCCACCCCCATCATTCCCAATGTTAACTGATATCCCCCCCCATCATTCCCAAGGGTTAACTGTTTACCCCACGCCATCTTTCCCCAGTGTTAACAGATATCCCACCCCATCATTCCCAATGCCAACTGATATCCCACCCCCATCATTCCCAGTGTTAAACTGATATCCACCGCCATCATTCCTAGTGTTAACTGATATCCCACCCCATCATTCCCAGTGTTAACTGATTTCCCCATCCCATCATTCCCAGTGTTAATGATATCCCACCCCTATC
>JAFLJL010016205.1:0-42156 GCA_018398815.1 Conus ventricosus
ACGAGGTGCGATATTTCATTCAGCATTCAAATATTAAGTATATGGGAGAGAGATTTTGTTTCTTTGCTATACTTACACTCATTTTACCGATCAAGATTATGTTGCTTATCATTTTCACGGCGTCTCTGCTTAAGGATCGATTATCTGCTCCAGCAGGACGTCACGTAATGACAGTTTTATCTGCATTCCAAAAAGACCTTGAGTGTAATTTTCGATCCTTTTCAAAAAAAAAAAAAAAAAAAAAAAAAAAAAAAAAAAAAAACAGAAACGGGCGGGCACTCGTAAAAGAAATGTTCGATATAATCCACTTCATCTCTACAGATGGAGCATCTGTTATCATCCACTAGCTTCATTTTGTATAGTAGTATATTTGTAGGGTAGATGTTGTGCATTATTTTCCATTGTAGTTCCTGTAATCGAACTTCCTTTGTTGCAACGTGAGGGAGTGTCCACACATTTTGATCCATTTCAATGTTCAGCTTTCTTTGCCAGAAACCAATAGCACAGGGCTTTATATCTGCCCTTCCTTTCATTTTATTACGTAAAAATTGTAAAATGTTCTTTGGTTTGGTACAAAAATTGTATACTTCGATTTGTTCTGTGTATTCCGAATTAATCGTTCCGTTTCGTTGACTAATCCATTCTTTCCATTGCTTTGGGAGAGCGTTAATTACCGCGTTTAGTTCGAAAATAGTGATGGCTGGACTTTGGTCTATTTTTTGTTAAAATTCTTCTATGTTTAAGAGTCTAGATTCGTTCAGGTTTATTAAATCTTTTATTCTCTCTATTCCACTATTTTTCCACACATGGAAAAAGACAGAATGATTCTTATATTGTATTTACCTGTTATTCCATATTAGTTGAGTTTTGAAGTTGTTTACATTTACTTTTTCCATTGTTTTTAGCGTTTTGTTCTCCAAGTAAGTGCAAAGAACTTTTTTTCCTCCAGAATTCGCTTTTAATTTTTCCAAGAGCTCTCTGCATTTCCATCGGCTTACAGTTTATTTCATATATTAGGTTGCCGCTTGCTATCTGGTGGTAATGCCACTTGGGAATAAGACTCCAGTTATCATCCTCTCCTGACACGTATAGTTTACCTATCCACTGAAGATAAAAACACGTTTGCAGTTGACATATGTTGGTCATTTTAAGACCACCGTGCTCATAGCTGTTTTCCATCACTTTTCTCTTGACCTTTTCGAATGCTCTTTTATTTGAGTACTTCCTTTGCTAAATGAATTTATACAGAGTGCGGTTTACCTCCGTGAGAATATTTTCTGGTAATCCAATTGACTGCATTAAGAATATAAACTGGCTTACTAAGAAACTCTTTACTATGACCAGAGCATACTACATTACCGAGATACGACACTTGGGGGTTTTCCGTAAGACCGCGGACTAGGTTACGGCCCTTAGTCAGCACCTGTAAACTCAGCTCCAACATAGCGACGCGCAAGAAGCAAGGAGGCGAAGCCTGCAGCGCTATCGGTTGTTCAAACGCTCGCAACAAACTCGATTGTGAAGGGCTGGCATTTTTTCGTTTTCCAAAGGATGAAGAAAGGTATGTACAAACTTTATTGCATTTTATTAATTATTGGCAGAGTAAACCACGTAAGCAATACGGTGTGGGACTATGCATCTGGTGCAACTTGAGTCTAGTCTAGATCAAGTTTATAGTATGACTATGAAGCCACATGGGCAGATTTTTAACAGTTTTTATATATATATGTAAGGAAAGAGCAATGCGCATACCTTGTTTCTTCTAGAAATCATTAAGCCTACTGGCTTATTTACAGTCCCGTTAGCTAAACAACTAGGCGGCGGGGAAAACCAGACCACGCATACCGTGCCCTCACATGGCCAGTGATGTTTATGTTGATAATGACAGTGCCGACACACGTGTTTCATCACCGAATCTTCTCTGTCTCTTCTGTCTCTCTCTCTGTCTCTCTCTCTGTCTCTCTCTCTGTCTCTGTCTCTCTCTCTCTCTCTCTCTGCGTGCAGTTGCATGGCTTGTGTGTGTGTGTGTGTGTGTGTGTGTGTGTGTGTGTGTGTGTGTGTGTGAGAGAGAGAGAGAGAGAGAGAGAGAGAGAGAGAGAGAGGAGAGAGAGAAAACCATTACTAACCCCCCTCCACCCCAGCATACTCGTGTGTAAGCCTACATGTATCAATGACCGTTTCATGTCTAGGCCTATCTCGTCGCAATGTCTATTTTGAGGTTGATGTGTGTATTTGAAATTGTGTGCTTCTTCTTTGCTCGTATTTTAAACAAGACATTTTTTGCAAATTGTTGCAGACTGTTTGGAAAATGCAACCAGTTTTGTTTTAATCCATCTTGTATTGATGGCAGAACTTTTTTCTATGTTTTGTGGGATGAGACGGACTGCATTACCCCTCCCACCCCCCACCTCCACCCCTTTCATTATGCCATTGTTGGACGTTGTTATAAACTGACACAACACAATTAAAGTTTGATTTGGAGACAAATAAATGGTCTTTTTTTAAATTTAGAACAAGCCACAAACTCTCTCTCTCTCTCTCCCCACCCCACCTTCACCCATCTTACCACAGTCATGCCACACACACACACACACACACACACACACACACACACACACACACACACACACACACACACACACACTATACATACATAAAAATACATGCGTATGCATGCACACATGCAGTGCACACACGCACCTACATGCACACGCACACAAACACAAGGAGGGCCAAAAAATGTGTAGAGGCATTTGAATCTGTCGTCACAAACTGCTGAAGCAGTTCAAGGTAAAGTTATGACAACAAATGCGGCCCGACGGGCGTCGTTGTTTACATCACGGCAACGTTTTCACATAGCAGCCGCGAGCCTGCAGCCCGCGCGACATAAGGGAGATAATCGACTGAACGGACTTGTAGGCTGTAAGAGGCAGAGTCGTATCTCGGTAATGTAGTATGCTCGCTATGACTATCTTTCCACGTTACTAAGATCTCTTATGGCTCCATAATTTTTATAAGACTATGCATTTTATCCAGTCTTTTTATCCAGTTCTCTTCAATGTACTGGGCTCTTGTATTATTTTTAAAGAATAGCCCAAGAATCTTGATTTTGTCTGTAAGTTCAAAACGGTATGTTTTCTTCGTCGTTGTGAATACCAATCCGCATGGCTTTGGTTTTCGTGTGATTCAACAGAAGACCTGAAAATTTTGAGAATTCTGTGACAATCGAAGAGGCGTTTATAATGTCTTCTTTGTTTTGAAGAAAAAGTGTCGTATCGTCGGCAAATTGTTTTATTTTCAGTTGTTCAGTTTGTTGTGCATTCTGATTACACTTAGGTAAACTTATTCCGTTTCTGCTACTGTTCCTGATTTTAGCTGCTAGCAATTCAACTGACAGTGTAAAAGCGAGGGGAGAAAACGGACATCCTTGCCTGATTCCGCATGTTACTGGGAATGGTTGGGAAATCCAGCCTCCATGGTTAACACTACAAAAAGTGTTGCTAGTAAGAATTGCTATTCATTTAATAACTGTTCGCCTAACCAAAGATATGGAACGCGTTTAACATGAAAGTACGTGGTATTGAATCAAAGGCTTTTGAGTAGTCTAGAGCTAAAAGATAACCAGCTTTGTTTGTGTTGTTTAAGTACTCAATGACATCGTCGATTGTTCTAATAACTGTTGATATACTCCGACCTTTAAGATATCCAACTTGGTTTTCGTTAATTAATTTTGATATTACTTTGCCTAATCTTCCTGCCAAGACGTTTGCTAATATAATCAGTGTTCGTGAGTGTAATTGGTCTCCAGTTACTCAACCGTTCACGCGCTAGCTCTTTCCCTTTATGTAACAGAATTATTATACCTTGTTTCTGTGTGTATGAATTCTCCTTTTTCAAACGACTCGCTGAAACAGGACGTTAACAGAGTTTTTTATTTTGCTCCAGAAGAATTTCATGAATTCTACAGTTACGCCGTCACAACCGGAGATGAGCCATTCTTCATGCTTTCAGAGCACAACTGACTTTTCTGTAGATATTAGTCCTTCACAAAAAGCTGCTTCTCATCATCTAGCGTAGGGAGTTGTACACCTGCAATGAAGTTATTCATAGTTTCTTGTATATTTTCTGTATCCGTGCTCTGGTTATATAATTAGTATAATAATGAGTTTGTACTTCAATATCTTTATTTGGTCGGTTATAACTTCACGTCTTCTCTTTGTAACTTGTGATTATCTTTTTCTTACCCCTTACTTTTTCTAGCTTTGAAAAAAATACTTCGTGTTCTTTTCCCTTCCTCTATCCATTTTTCCCGAGATCTAACCTGTGCACCCTAGCTTTCTCAAGAGCTAATATTTCTAACTGCTGCTTCAGTCGAACATTTTCCGTTGCGTTTGAAGATTAGTTGGATCGCTAACTATTTGTTCTTCCAGTTTTTTAAAGCGACACTGTAGTTCAGTGTTTCATTTTTCTTTACGTAAGCTTTATACTTACCATACTCTGTACAAAACTCTCTTGTTTTAATTTGCAAGATTCCCATATTTCTGTGGGGTTACCTTTGTTTGCTGGTTAATTTCTGCAAGAGATTTATTAGTATTTGTTCATACGCTTTTGCAAAAAGTGTCTTGTAAATAGGAATTGTTCAAACGCCAGTAACCTGGCCCCTTGATGAACTGGTTATTATTTAGTTCAGTAAAAAGGGCTTTATTGTCGTGTTTGGAACTTGGTTACATCACACGCGAAGCGAAAGGAATGTTTTGGTTGAGAAGCAGTAATCTATTCTCGTGCGTAAGGGATGCTGTTTGCCATGTGTATTTTTTTTCCCGTCCCGTGAAGGTCCTCAAACATCGTTATGTGGAAAATCTTTATCAATTTGTTAAGATGCTACCTCTATTTTGAATGTGGGTGACCTAAATATGACTCGAGTTCGCTGTTTGTGCAGTTAAATTTCACCGTTACAGGAGTTTTTTTCCCGAGTAGATTTTTGTATTCTGTATTTTCTGTGAGAATCGCACTTTATCAGATTATCGTTCGGCGGTAAATTTCTGATGATGACTTTGAGTTTTTGGGGGTTTTTACTAAATTTATCGAATTCTTCGTATTTGTTTTCTATCTGTATTTTCCCCAAAAAAGTTTGGAGACTAAATGTTTCCCCCTTACTGTGTTTTGTTCTTTTTATGTATGATTTTCCCCCCATGTTTTTCCCAAATTCATTGTCTTTTTTTTTTGGTAATGTGTAAATTTGGTACATGTGATATCCTTTTTCATCCTTTGAAAAGTTAAACATCCCCTTTCTTTTTGTTGTTTCTTACCCCTTGGCGCGAGACAATACTTTGAAAGGTCCATATAAAATAATTATGTTCCCGGCATTTGAAATTTAAATCACATTTCGAGCTCAGGTCCGTAAAAACAAAGGGGGCAATGGGGGGGGGGTGGGGGGGGGGGGGGGGGTAGCCTATGGGTCATTCTTTTTCTGAAATACGGTTCATCGTCGTCAGGTACGTCCGTGTGTTGGGTGTTTCGGTGTCTGCTGGCCCAAAGGGGGAACCCTTGGATGGGGTCGTTTTACGACCCGGAGCCGTTCTTCTAAAAGATTTTAGTGTAGTTGTCTTTGTTTTTTCCCTTGTTTGCTGGCTCCAGGAAAACTTCTGTAGTGTTTTGGTTTTGTCATTAATACGTGTCCTCGGTGTTCGGTCTGGCATGTCTTCACTGGTTCGTGTGTGTGTTATTGTCTTTTGGGGAGGTTCGTTGTAGCATATTGTAGTTTTCCTGTTTTAGTCGTGTGCTGTTTTTGTCTGTTGTGTGAGCTTGGTTGTGATGACTTGTAGTTTCACTGTTTTCAGTCGTGTATTGTCTTTTTGGGGTGAGGGGTTGTAGCATGACTTGTAGTTTGGGCATGCATGCCACACCGGATCTCAGCCTTTGTCGTGTTAAAAGCCTGTCTGCATGTAATTGGGTTTTTGCAGTTCTGTGCTGTGGCCTTGGAGGACGTTGCGTCTCTAGTGCTGTGGCCCTTGGAGAGACAGTTGCAGTTTAGTGCTGTGGCCTTGGGAGAGACAGTTGCGGATTTGCATCCTTCTGCTGTCTGATGTTTTTTGTTTTATGGTACAGACTGGCTCTGAAGGGGCAATAGTTTTTGGGAGGGGTTCGATCGGAACCCCTATGTAGGGGAAAGCGTCCCCCTTTTTCCCCAGTGAGTAATCTTCCTCTCGTTTGTCTCTCTCTGGAGAGCTTTTAGCAGCCGAGGCCCCCAGTTTTTTAAAGACTGCAGCAGCTGTCGTCAAGAAAGGGTAGTGGAAGTTCCCAATGACGAGTTTAGTCGCTGGCGGTGTCCTCTCTCTACGTGTGCCGTGACGGGTGTTGTGAGGAAAGGGTTCTGGCTTTTCACGTTTATGTGAATGCCCCCGAAGAGAAAACCCCCGCGTTAAAAGTTTCTGTTGTGGGATTTTTTTACGGGGTAAATCCCCCACAAAGGGGCTATTCGTTGGCTCCGTCCATACTGCTATGACCGCAGATTTTTCCCCGGGCAAAGGTTCGTGCGGTAAATGATTTTTTTTTTTTTTATTGAAAGTGGGTCATTGTTTAAACACGAAAAAAGGCAAAGAAGCTCCCCTTTGTTCCCGCGACATCTTGCAGCAAAACACCAGTGTCAACAAAGTCCCAAAAAACGGAGGAGGAAAAAAAGAGGGGAATGAGGGGAAAAAAAAAAAGGGGGTGAAAACACCACGACAGCACCGACACCAAAAACCGGCGGCACACACACACAACACACACAAAAACACACACACCACACACACCAACACCAACCCCGGGACGCAGCACGGGCCCCCGCAACCACGACGCACGCACAACACACACCACCCACACACACAGAAACAAGAAAACAGGGGTCTGTCAACCCCGGGCTCAAATCGTTTTTGACGGTTTAATCTAGACCCCCCTGTTTTTGTTCTTGACAAGTAAGATTCAATAACAAAAAATAAAGTTTTCTAAAAAAAAAATCTGTGTAGGGTTATCCGTTTTTAAAACAATTATAACTTTTAGATTAGTTTTTGCTTAATCCATGTTTTTCCTGATCGTTTTCAATAACATCATTTTCACGCAAACATTCATCAAATGCATCTCTGTCTTTCATGTGAAATAAAACTACAGTCTTTAACTGTTCTCTAAAGTCTTTTAAAACTGAGTTATATTTTTGGCATAAAATCCACACACTTATCCCAGCATGTCTTCCACTGAAAGCTAGTTTTGACAAAGTGTTTCTCTTTTTAACTATGTCTCTTTCTGCTGAACAGTCATCTATAATAAATAGTGTCTGCGTTCCTTCAAACAATATAAAAAAGTGTTCTAAACACTCACTCAGCTTATTGCTGGGATTAATTAAATATATGTCATCATCTGTCCATATAAACCTTCTATCATGATATGCTTTGTTCCATTTAAGTGTTGGACAGAAAATCACAATATGATCAAAATTATAGCGATAAACTGTTTGTAATAGGTCGAGGACAAATATTGTTTTTCCACAACCAGTCTGCCCACAAATCAATGAACAATGAGGGGTTTTTGTCATAAAGTTTAACTGCTCCATAGTTTTATACTAGAATTTAATCTAATCCAGTTATTGTTTTTATCATGCTCTCTGTCAATACTTGTTCAGTATAATAAAATCCTATAAGGTCTAAATGTGTAAGATTAATCCAATTCAGTGCTGTAAGATTGTTTCTATTTAGACTAATATTGATTTTGTTGCTTGTTGTTATGACCTTAATATCCTCGCCATTGTGAAGAACGACGATGGTAACTTTAAGTTTTTCAACGTCTAAGTTTTGCCAGCTAATTAGAATTCCTTTTAAAAGGACGTCACTGACGCCCACAGCCCCATTCCTCGCCTCATCTTTTAAGACAGAAATTTCAAATATCATTGTGAACGTGTCTCCTAATTTCATTTGCGGAATGAACTGTAATTTTGTAGAAGCATCTTTCAAAACCGTTTCTTTTCTGTGGAGGATGTACTGTTTATTCCCATACGGCGTTATTTCAATTTCTTTCCGACTATTGTCCTCTGGCATAAGACTTACATGTAAAGGACCAGAGTTGAATGCTTTTCTGAAACTTTTTTGACGGCTAAAAAATGTAAATGGGCTTATGAATTCAAATTTTATTTCCATTCTAAATATGGTTCTAAGTGCCATTTAAGGTCAGGTTTTCGAAATATTTTATATTCATACTGGCCAGCATTATTTGCTTCTAGATTGCGCAGCTGTTCTAGTTTAGGAAACTTTTTGTTGTCGCCAACCTCTTTGCGTTTATAATCACCATCTTTAGTGTACTCAAAACCATACAAAGCGCCTATCTCACCATTCTGTTCAAAGTCCGCAACGTCTGCAAGGTCTTTTAATTCTAAAGTTATACACCTCACAGGCGCTAATGTAACTCCCGATTCATCTGGCCCACGCGACATTTTTAGTACAACTAATTATTTTATTTCCAAAACAATGTGCAGGTTATCACATTTCACGATTTTACCTGTTTTGTCTGCAATTTTTTATATTAAATGATCCGACCCTTCCACAAACTAATCTTTTAAACTGTAAATTAGGGAATTGTATAATTTCATAATCGCAATATGCAGCTTTCCTGACGGAAGAGCTCTTAAAACTGTTGAGGGCCTTCCATCATATAGTTTTCATCAGTGCTCAGCTCATCCAAATGAACATAGAGTAATGAATGTAATGCAAGATCGAGTGGATTTTCTCCCTCATAAGTAGTTTTGGTTGGTGTAACTCTAAATCTATAATTGTCAGCTGCAAAGCCTAACATTTTAGCTAGCTCTTTATCAAAATAGTAACCTGCTTCTTCTTTAGGCTTGAATGATAACATTGTTTCAGATTCGCATTGTTAAGTTTGAGAGTAATGTCAAAGTTACTCATTGCTTCTTTTAGTGAGCAAAACCCGTAATAACCATCAGGTATTGTTAACTGGCTAACTTTGGCCCCTGTTTTGTCAACTTTTAGAATCTTATTATTATTTAGGGATTTAGTAATATTAAACCATACGACTTTGTAAAAAATTTCATGAAGTGCTACCATTCTGGCCCCGCAATTGTTATCAATAGCATGTTCTAAAACGAAGGACGGTCTTGTGTTGTTATTGTTACAAACATTTTTAACGAAATAAAAAATGACTGCATTTAAATATACTAATGCAAAATATTCTGTTGGGCCGCACTACAATCTTAAAAATATAACAACTGATACTCTTGACATTTCTGTGACTCAGTCTGACACCTTTCAAGTAAAGGTTAGTACTCCATTAAACAGATATCTTAACCCTCCTATTAAAAAAGACTACATCGCGAAAGTGTGGTTCAGTCATCCGATGCAGTTTTATCAGAACCAGTTAAAACTTTGCTGTGTTTTGTGCATCAACTGGGTGTGGAGTGTCGTATGCTGATCACTTAAATCATCCTAATCCTTTGGTGAGGTCAGTGTACAGATTTCATTTTTATACACCTTCAGACGTATTTTGACTGAACTGCAAGCGCCATTACCAAACGACAAACCGTTTAATCCATTCAGCAACAGAATAGACATGAAGGCTTTTGAAAGGATCTGTAACGAATTCAATATTAATGTTAAGGAAGACTTTAGACAAAGTTGGACCGCAATCATGGTCTAGGCCCCCCTTATTTTTGGGCGTGCACAGAAAGTATAAATATGACTGGAATCCTCCTTACACATCTTTCTCTTCAGGCACAGCTGTTCCCCTAGGGTCCATAGAGCAAGAGCATAAAACAGCATGGACAACATTTATCTTAGACACTTCTAAGGGCCTAACTAAAGCAGGAATAGAACGAATAAACGACTCTATTCGTACTTACGTTTGGTGTTTGCTAGGTTCGCAAGCACAAACGAGATCGAGCATAATGATCCTTCTACTGGCTTTGACGCACAAAAACAATACTTAGCAAATTTAGAGGACGCCATTAATTCTACAGTTGATTTACCTTCAAGTATAAAAAGGTACCAAAATGTTTTACAATACGCAAGATCGAAAGTAGACTTTGCTGTTGGCACTGGTTTATACATGCTGCCTTCTGACCTCAGACTCCAGATAGGTACAATAATAAACTACAATAATGAAATCCTTGTGGCAGGCAATGAACAGAAGGTCGGAAAAAAACGACATAAATTCTGAGCCAGTATATTACAAACAATAAAAAAACAAGATGACCCCCCAAGATTAAGTCATCCAATCCCCGAGGTCCAAACCCCAAAGGCTGTTGAAGAAGTCAAAAAAAATAATGACCATGAATATGAAAAGACAGCACTTGTTGTTGTATTAACTGGCATAGGATTACTTGGTCTTTATCTTACTAAATATTAACCCAACTATTAAGAGAACTAATGTCCATAAGTGCTCGGCCATAAAGCCAACTACTTTGCCTGCAGTAGACAAAAGCCAGCTAAAACAACCCCCTAATATACCCGGTAAAGCGTCTATGGCTTTACTGGCTAATTTTTTTAATAAACCTGCAAGATGATCAAGCTGTTTTTTACCATGATTTATCAGGTGGAGGCGATGGCGGTGGAGGCACTGGGCGTTGTCTGCCGCCCCCTGTAATAGCCATTACCAGTGTACTTATTGCAAAACCTAAGGCCCTTATAACGCTTGCTAATGTGACTCCTTGCTCTTTAAACAGTGTTCGTATTCGTTCTGCTAGTGTTGTGTCTTCATATAAAATTCTTTGGATAGTTTCTCTTATTCTGCTCACTTGAGATCGTAATTGTTCTCGGTTAGTAGACAGCACTTCTAGTCTTTGCTGATCTCTCTTGTTCAAGATCTTTTAGTCTTTGTATTATTCTTTCTTTAATATCAGGCCCTAAGTTGGCGTCATCAGCCTCAACGAGTTTTTCTTTTTCTCTTTTTATATGCTCATCTATTTCACCATGTTTTTCTAAATTGGTTTGTTAATTCGCCCCTGATGCTTCTCAAAGCATGATCAAGGGCTGCTATTTCTCGCATGGGTAGCGGTGAGTCGTGTATAGTCTTTAATGCTGTTTCTTCTGAAAAACTGGTTTCTGCTTCTATTGCATTTATTAATTCGTCTGCCGATTGATTTAATTCTTTAAGTTCCATGTTTTGCATTTGGTTATCTGTCGGGAGTTCCTGCAGTGTGTTTTGAAGTTTAGAAACTGCCTCCGCCCTTAATTTCGGTCTAACAAGACCAAGGCGATTTTGATCTTTCACAACTGAGTCTTTGTATAATTGTACTCTTGGCTAAAAACTTTGATGAGTCTGGTTTAGTTGTAAGCCGAACAAGTTGTCCTTGATCGTTTTTTACAAACAAATGGCCATCATCATCTCGTTCAAAATCATTAGGGTCTAAAACTTCGGGAGGTTCAAGGCCTAAATTTTGGTACAATGATCTAACATGGCTTTTGTTACTTCACGCCGCATTGAGGCCGCTGAGCGATGCTGTATCAAAGGAGCCGTTTCACTCATGTCGTCTCCAGGATCAAAAACATCATATCTTCTTCACCTTCAATGCTGCCATGTTTCTTAAATAATTAACTTTTTATTTTGTTTATAAAAAAATGTCACAAGCATATGGCTCGATTCTTGACCCGCATAGAAGACTGAAAGAACCCTTTGGCGTGAAGGGAAATAAACGGAATATTACTGTTCCAAATAATCCATCTACTATCGATGCGGATCAAATTCTTACTGTTAAATTTCCAGACTTAGGAGCGGATGAAGTGATTGTGCCAGGCTCTGCGCAACTTACTTTAAAAATAGAACTCGAATCAGCAACAGACCCAAACAGGACAGTTGTCCAGAATCTAGGACGGGCAATCGTTAAGAAAATTTCTATAAAACTTGAGGGGCAAGAAATATTTTCTTTACACAATGCAGACATATTTTTAACCTATTCTGATCTATGGCTAACCGGGAACGAAAGGGCTGATCTTGCGTTTCAAGGAATCGAAAATGAAGATGCACTAAAACATAGAATAGGCGCCGCAGACGCTAAAGACGGCAAAAGGTATGTAGCTGTAAGTTATGCGTATGGTAATCGCTTTTCCATACCCTTAGATTTTGAGTTGTTAAAAGCGCATGCCCCATACTTTCAAGGGGCATTAAAAGACAGATTGTCATATGAACTAACCTTTAATGACTACAAACATGTTATTATATCCACAGACACCGAAGCGAAGTACAGCATTTCTGACATCTCGTTAGAGTTTGACGTTGTTAGCAATCCTAACTTAGCGAGGTTGATCCAGCAACAATATCAGTCAAAATTAGCAATATATACTCAGAGGCATAAAAAACGCGAAAAAATAGAGACAGTGCACGATTGTTCACATTGTGAACAGGACGTAAGCAATGTCGTTGGCACGTGCAACATTAGCAGTACGTGGTGTCTTGGCCGGTTGTAACCTCGTAACAGTGGGTGAATGTTGCCGGGTCAGCGTTTTTGGCACGAGGAGTGCATTTGCCATGTGGACTACCTACGCCACGTGCATCAATGTGAATTGCAACTCAATGTGGCCCCCATTGTGGGGCTATAAATTTCCAAACCCCAAAAAGTTCAAATCATCCCTTCCAGAGGCGCCAACATAATGCCGAGACTTTCTCGTCAAGATCGTTGCATAGCAATGGGGCAACTGCAGGCCGGGGTTCCAATGAGGCAGGTCGCTATCGCATTCGGTGTCCACATTTCCACCGTCTATCGCCTTCTGGACCGCTTTCAAGCAAGAAACACCACTGATGACAGACCGAGGAGCGGCAGACCGAGGGTCACCACAGCAGCCCAAGACCGCCATCTTCTTCGTCAGCATCGACGGGAGCCTTACCAAACCGCTGCCAACACAGCCAGGAACACCGTCGGCAACCATGGCAGGCCAATCAGCAACAGGACCGTGCGTCGCCGACTGAACACAGTTGGTCTCCAATGCAGGCGTCCAGCCCGGCGACCTATCCTGACACTCCAGCATCGCCAGAACCGTCTGCAGTGGGCACAGATCCACGTGCATTGGCGCCATCGGGACTGGGGCCGAGTCCTCTTCAGTGATGAAAGCCGGTTCTGCGTCGACCCAGGCGATGGCCGCATCCGGATCTGGAGAAGAGCGGGGGAACGCTTCACGGATGCCAACATCACACGAAAGGGACCCATGGGGTGGTGAAAGCATCATGATCTGGGGGGCTATCGGCATAAATCGCCGTATTGGGCCAGTCATCTTCCAGAATGTGGGTCCAGGACGTGGTAACGGGGTCACTGCTGTTCATTACATCGACCAAGTTCTGAGGCCCCACATCCTGCCGCATTTCCAGCGGCATCCACAGAACCTGTTTCAGCAGGACAACGCAAGGCCGCACACTGCCCGTGCTACGCAGAACTTCCTGAGGCAGAACAACATCAATCTGCTGCCTCACCCAGCCCGTTCTCCGACCTTAACCCAATAGAGCATTTCTGGGATGCCCTTCAGAGGCAGTTGAACCAGCTCAACCCCAGACCCCAGACAGCAGCTCAGCTTGCTGTTGCTGCGGGCCAGGTGTGGTGGCAAGTCCCCCAGAGGCAGACCAACACTCTGGTGCGCTCGATGTACCGCAGGTGCACAGCTGTGATCAATGCTCGAGGTGGTCACACCAGATACTGACATTCTGCTGTTAACACAGGGTCAAGGTCAAGTTCATGTGACCTTATTTTCTACCAGAATGAACTTTGAAAGGACACTTTTGCGGTGTTCGATTGCTTTTTCTCACTTTCTATTACCAGTTCAAAGGAATCGGTAGCCAAATTACATCAAAATTTCTATACAGTTTGTTTTCGCGTTTTTTATGCCTCTGAGTATATTACGAAAGAGTGATTTTTCATTCTAAATATCCTAAAAGCAGGGCAGACACTATATGGAATTTTAGTTTTAGTGCCGCAGCAAGATCGCTTAAAGGTATTTTATTGCTGTGTGAAAATGAAGAACCATTCAAATGACAAACTGAAAATTTTGTTAATCCTAAAATAACGAAAGTGCAATGTACAATTGAGGGTAGTCCTAACCAAATCTACGCTAGCGGGCTTAAACCTTATCAGCATTTTGATGAAATAAGAAAACTGTTTGGAGGCGGGAGGTGTAGAAATCCAACTGTTGACCTTGTGTCTAAAGATCTACATCTTCACAGCGTTAGACTTGATCATTATTTAACAACGAAATACGGTTTATGGATTGACCTAAGGTCAACGGAGGATAATCAGTTACATGGAAGCGGGAGAACTGTCAGAGACATAATAAACATTCAAATTGATAAAGAAAAAGAGGCCGATAAACCACTTAACGTGTATTTGTTTTTAATATATGATGCGCAGCTGAATATTGAAGATAACAGATTAAAAGATATACAATACTAAATTATTTTTATTTTATAAAAAGCATGTCTGTTCAAGTTTATCCAAATGTGCCTACAGCACCGGAGTCACCAAGAGAAGCGATAGTAGAAAACCCTAACATAAAAACTTTCAGATTAACAAACATTACACAAATGCAACAAAAACTAGAGCAGGACCTTTCAAAATACAGCAAAACCAAACGAAGGTATTCTGCTGCCTTTAATGCTGTTACCTATGTTAATACTGGAGCATCGACTATAAGTGCTCTATCGGCAGGGACAAGTGTAGGTCTCTTAGCAACAGGTGTTGGCGCACCGCAGCTTTACCTCTAGGCGGTTTGTCTTTAGCTCTTGGCCTGTGTTCATTAGCTGTAGGTGCTGCTAGCAAAAAATTAAAAACCAAACTCCAAAAGCACACAGCTATGGTTCAACTAATAACAGCTAAACTTAGTTCGTTCAAACTGACAATAAATAAAGCGCTAGCTGACTCAAACATCACGGATGAAGAATTTAGTCGTTTACAGGCCGATTTTGATGACTACAAAAGACAAAAGTTTGATCTTCAAAGAAAGGCGAGGGCAAGTTTTTCTCAACAGCCAGACGCCGAGCAGATAAAAAAGGAATGTTTAAAAAAAGTAAACGAAACATTAAACTCTGTTCTAAACAGCTCACATTAACAACGCCAAAGGGTGTTTATACTTTAGTTTATGAGTCTAAACACAAAAGACCATCGATATTGATTAATTATTTTTTGATTTAAATAAATATTTTGAGTTAGAAAAGAAACTCGGCATGGATAAAATATATGAAGGTCCAGACGAATTGTTTGAAGCAATGCAAGAAGATTTATCAAGAGCACTGAATGATATTGATTTAGAAGTCATTGATCCAACAAACGTACAGGCAAGCGTTGTTCATGCTATTTCTCAAGTTCCAGGTAAACTAACAATAGACCCGCCAGTTAAAGTAAAGTTAGCTGTTTTAATCGACTATATAACAATAAATGAAGAAAATCTAGAAGTCTGGGTCTCAACTAAACAGCAGGTTATTCTTTCTCATAATGACTTAACACCTGGTTGGGCAGACCAACTGCTTACACAGTTTGATGTGGCCGCTGAAGAAGCCAAAATGAGAGGCTCTGGTTGGTCAGAGGGCGAAGTCTTAGAGATCAGATTAAAACAGGCTAAGTATGAGCCGATTGTAGGCAAGGCTTACATTCCGCTGCCCCCAGCATTAGTCGCAAAAAGAGCAGTTCTAAACATAAAGAATTCAGACAACAAATGTTTCATGTGGTGCGTTCTTGCAAAGCTGCATTACGCCCGTAAAAACGCAGAGAGAGTGTCTAACTATGAACCTTACATCAATGATCTTAACTTTAGTGGAATATCCTTTCCTGTTAGCGTGGATTCCATTGATCAGTTTGAAGAACAAAACAAATCAATAACTGTTAATATCTACACATGGGATGAGGAAACAAATCTACTGCCTATTAGAGTGTCCAAAAACAGTCCATCGATTGGCGAACCAGACAAAAGCCATGTGGACTTACTCCTAATGTTTTCACCAACAGGGCTACTGCATTACACATTGATACGAACAATGAGTAGATTATTAGCGCATACTTCAAAGCAAAAAAATAAACAAGAATTCTGTAGAAAATGTTTAACAAGAATTTCATCTGTTCAAGCCGCGAGCGAACACAAGAAACATTGTATCGGCCCAGTTGACTGTAATACAGAACTAATTACGCCCCCACCCGGATCTAAAGTTAGTTTTAAGAACTGGAAACGGATGCAAAATTCCCCATATGTTGTTTACGCAGACTTTGAATCACTCATTGTTCCTTATGAGGGGCCAACCTCACAGAAACTTCCAAAAACAGCCTTTGTGAGTAATCATCAGATTTGTTCATTTGCTTTCATCGTTGTTAGGTCAGATGGTGCTCATTCAGCGCCAGAATTACACAGAGGACCAAATGCGGCTAGAAGATTTTTACAGCGCATGCAGCAAGTGCGTAATGATTGTTCTAATAATCTGAATTTATCTGAAATCATGATGACACCTGAAGATCAACAGCAGTATGACTCAGCCACACATTGTTGGATTTGTGGTTTAGGCCTCTCATCAGACGCAGCGAATCCAACAGTAAGAGACCATGATCACATTAGTGGGAAGTTCAGAGGAGCAGCGCACAGTAAATGCAATCTTCAACTAAAGGTTGACCCAAAGACATGGAAGCTGCCTGTATTCTTTCACAACTTGCGAGGTTACGACTCTCACCTTATAATGCAAGCAGTAACCAGCGCCTTCAGGGTAGCATGCATTGCACAGTCATCAGAAAAGTACATGTGTTTCACTTTAAATAACATGTCTTTTTATGACTCTATGCAACACATGATGGGTTCATTAGAGTCGCTGGCTATGTCCTTAAAGTCCTGCCCAATAACGGAAGAATATTTTGACCCAACTCTCGTTAGAAAGGGCGTTTACCCTTATGAGTACATGAACAGTTGGGAAAGGTTTGACGAAGATACACTTCCGCCTAAAGGCGCGTTCTTTTCTAGTCTCAGAGGAAAGGACATCAGCGACTCCGATTACCAACATGCTCAAGATGCGTGGCAGAAGTTAGATTGTAAAAACGATGGGAGACTATCATGACTCATACTTAATGGCTGATACATGTTTGTTGGCGGACGTCTTTGAAAATTACAGAAAGACCTGCATGAAACATTATAGCCTGGATCCTGCGCATTACATTTCTGCGCCCGGGATGAGCTGGGACGCTTTCTTAAAGTTTACTGGAGTACAGATTGATTTATTGTCTGACCTACCAATGATTCAGATGATTGAAAACGGATTGCGTGGAGGAATTAGTATGGCGTCGCATCATTATTGTAAAGCAAACAACAAATACTTGGACGACTATGATCCGAGTAAAAGGTCTAACTATCTCATGTATTTAGATGCAAACAATCTGTATGGATGGGCAATGGCGCAATCACTTCCATTACGTAACTTCAAGATGTACACAGAAGACAATCCGAAAAACATTCAAAAGGCATTAAAGTGGTTGGGCAGTTTGACGCCGGGTCAACAGCGTGGGTTCATTCTAGAAGTTGACTTAGAATATCCTCATGAACTCCATGACCTGCATAATGACTATCCATTAGCAGCAGAAAGTCTAAAGATGAATCCAAGAGAGCCGCCTAAACTTGTGCCTAATCTTCGCGGCTAAAAAAATGGTCTGCCATTACAGACTTCTACAATTTTATTTAAGCCATGGTTTGAAGTTGACGGCTGTTCATCGTATAATTGCTTTTGATCAAGAACAGTTCATGAAACCATACATCATGAAGAACACTGATCTTAGAACTAAATCCACAGATGCTTCAGAAAAAGACTTTTTCAAGTTAATGAACAACAGCTGTTTCGGAAAGACTATGGAGAATCCGCACAAGCGCAAAGATGTCAGATTGGTCACCAGAGAGAACGAAGCAATTAAGCTGACTTCAAAGCCAAATTATCAGGACTTTAGAAGATTTCATGATCAGCTTTTTGGCATAATGATGAAAAAAAGAAAGTCAAATTAGACAAGCCTGTATTTATTGGGTTTACTGTTTTAGAATTATCAAAGCTTTTGATGTTAGAATTTCTTTATGACTACTTTAAGCCCTTGTATCCAGAGTCCAGAGTACTTTACACAGATACAGATAGTTTTGTTATAGATATCCCTACTGAAGATATTTATAAAGACATGGAAATGGAAGTGGCTAAAGGGCATGCAGGATGGTATGATACATCTGATTACCCTAAAGATTCGCCTTTGCATTCAGTTACTAATAAGAAGATTTTAGGAAAGATGAAGGATGAATTATCTGGAAAGGTAATTAAGGAGTTTATTGGTTTAAGGTCGAAAATGTACAGTATTTCGAGCCAGGAGAAAACCATTAAGAAAACAAAAGGAATATCTCGCAGTGTTGTGCAGTCAAACATATCACATGACAACTATAAAGAAGCATTGTTTGACAATAAGACTTTTCATCATGACAACGTAAAACTGCGATCTAATCTACATGAGATCAACACAACGGTTGTAACAAAGAAGTCATTAGATAGAACAAACACAAAACGTGTGTTTGTTAATCCAGAGTTTTCATATGCAATTGGACACTGGAGAACAGCATAATTATATTTCTTCTTCACTGAGGGCTTCACCGAGGGGTTTATATTTTTCATCAACTTTTATTATAAGCTCAATCATATCTTCATCCAATTCAGTTTGATGTGCACGAATTTTTTTTATTATTTCAAGATATTCTTTTCCCCATATCTGATAATCAAAATTAGGGATTTTGGGTTGTAGGTGATCTGGATGTTTTAGCATGTATTGATTAATCCTCATAAATATATGTCTAATAACAGAATTTTTTTCAAATGATTCTTGTAACATTTCCAAGGTCTCTTCCTTTATCATTCTTGTTTTGTTCTGCGCTTCCATTTTAGGCTCAAATATATTTCTGCAAATTAATTAAGCATCTTAATTATATATCTTCTTCACCGAGGGCTTCACTGAGGGGTTTACATTTTTCATCAACTTGTATTATAAGATCAATCATATCTTCATCCAATTCAGCTAAATCTTTTTTCATGTTTGCTTGATGTGCTCGAATTCTTTTTATTATTTCAAGATATTCTTTCCCCCAATTTGGGACTTTGGGTTGTAGGTGATCTGGATGTTTTAGCATCTCTTGATTAATCCTCGCAAATGTTTCCCTAATAACAGAACTCATATCATATGATTCCCGTATTATTTTCAAGGTCTCTTCCTTTATCATTCTTGTTTCGTTTTGTGCTTCCTTCTGAGCTTCCATTTTAAACTCAAATATATTTACGTAAATTAATTAAGCAACTGGAACTGTGTCTGGCGGGATTATCTGCAGTTCTTCCTTCACAAAAGATCTTTGAGGAGCTGGTTGTTTTGTTGTGTCAGTTTCTCGTAAATAATACACGGGCGGATTCATTTTTACAATTCTTTTTATTTCATATGGATCAACACTCCAAACTGGATCGGTTGCCCTGATCCGAGTGTCACCTTCTGCTTCCCCGGTAAATAAAGGTACCTTACTTTCAAGCCAAATGGTAATAGTTTGCTGGTTGTACTGGAGTCTCCTTCAGCAACATTTATTGTTTTTCTTTTGATTGCTTGTACTGGTTTTAACCCTTTAAATTCTTCATTATTCATTGCGCGCAAAACCGAGGGCAGTCTTCTAACCCATTCTGTGTTGCGAGAATTGTCAATCAGCTCTCTGTGATACTGGTAGGAAAAAAGTCTTTCAGATAACTGTTTGTTAAAGTTTTCAACTAAAGCCTGTGATCTGTGAACTCCTGGAATGCCTCTTTTAATGGTAACTCTATGTTTTAACAATAATTGATTCACTCGCCCTTTAAATTCTTTTCCATCATCGACTTGAATCATGCGAGGATAAGTTAGCGGGCCTCGTTGGTATATCAGTTGTATGGCGACAGCAACAGCAGAAGCACTCTTTTGTGTTAATGGTTCCGCATCTTTGTATCTTGAAGCTATGTCAATGACTGTGAGTGCGTACTTAAATCTTTTTCGTCTAATCGTATCATGGGGTAAATATAGAAGATCCATTTGATGGGTGTCGTTGGGTATTGTATTCACAAAGTGCGGTCTCTGTATTCGTTTGGGTGCAGGTAAATAAATTTGCCAAATAGCTTGTTTAGATAACCATTCCTTTGCTGTTTGTTCACTGACTCCTGCCGCTTGGCTTAGCTTTTTTATTGCTGTGATTCCCTTCCAATATCCTTTGGGCGAATAATAGATTTTGTTCATTTTTTATTCAGCCAATATTATGGGCAACAAAATACACAACGGTCATGCCAAAGACAATAAACCCGATTTCTTGCATCTTTTGTTTTTCTGATGGTTGATAAAAGTCACTGAATTTTGGTGGGGGCAATGTCTGGATTGGTTTGCCCGTTACTAGATAATACTCTTTTATCGCTTGATCAACATCTTTAAATGTGTAAGCTGCATGTCCCTGTTTTTTCAGTGTGTTATTAATAAAATCTAACTGCTTAATTCTCTGCTTTTCATAGCGATCTTGTGCTGCAGCTAGTTGCTCTACAGCTTTGTTATGTCTTTTTCTCTCGCCGTCGTCCCGTAGTTTACTAAATGCGTAATTACTTCTGCTAAAGCAAGAGCATTCACCACAGCGCCACCTATCATCATTACGAGTGAAGCCATTTTTTATAAATGTATTTTTTTTACATATTTATATTCTCTGGAATTATTCCTTGCTTAACTAGAAAATCTTTCGTGGCAAATGAAGCTGTAATAATAGCGATTAGCTTTGCTGAGTCTTCAAAGTCTAGTTTGCCAAGATCTGCCGGTTTTATTTTTAACAAGCTTTTACCAAGCATTGAGTATCCTACACTTAGCCCTCCAATAACAGCAGAATGGTATACAAGGTTGGCAATAGTCTTTTCGGTGCTCATTTAAAAAAATAAAATAATTATAATTAATAAAAAACATGAACAGCGATGATCTGCTAGAGCTACAGGGTAGCCTAAACCTTCCTGAACTTACAAAAGAAGAAGTTGATAATCAAGCTATTATGCCCAAAAAGGAAAGGCTGTATTCTTTGGCGGCATGTGGAAAAACAAAACAGTTCCTCGGAACTGAATTCAGCATTGAACAGATTCAACAGATGTCGCCGCAAGACATTATAAAGTATCATAACAGGTATGAAGCGCAGCTGGGGTCGAGAATGGTAAAAAGTGTGGGGCAAACGGTTCTTAGTTTGTACACTAAACTAGTCAGTAGATTTGCTCCCATTGATTCTGAACAAGATCTTACGTATGATTTAACGCAAGATCCAGTTTTAACAAAGTCATTAGAGTCTCTAAGCTGTGATTTATATTACAGATTTGGAACATTGTTATCACCGTTAATCATGGGATTAATTACTTTTAATCATATAGATTTTATTTCCCTTCAAAATGAACGAGTCGGAAAATCAGCAGAATCAGAAAACATTGAATCAGGTGGAGAAAGTAACCAAACCAGAAAATCAGCAGAATCAGAAACCACTGAATCAGGTGGAGACCAGTGAAAAGCATCCTCATCCTGGGCGTGTTAAAGCAGGAAAAAAATTAGCAGAGTGGAACAGACAAAAAAAATTAATGTTACAGAATATAACTCATAATGAAAACATAACACCGCCAACGCCAGAACAAGTTGATTCAATGCCAGCTATAAAAACTCCATGCGATTCAAGGCCTACAGCACCAAAATCTTCATGGAATATTGAACTTAAAACAGTTGTCATTTTTGGCGCCATTGCTGCTGCTGGGGGCAGTTATTACGGTTATAAAATATATAACCAATGGCAACAAAAACAAAAGCAGTCAAAAAATCTGAACCACTAAATACAGAAGAAGACAACAGCACGCCAGCACCGCCAATAACAAAAAATCATTTTGATCCATTTAAAATGCAATAATATTTTAAGAACTTAAATTTAAATTTTTTTGATAAAAATAGATCATGGCGGATTATTATTTGTTTAAAATGATGGCGTCAATAAATAAAGACATGGAGTCTATAAAAGACATTTCCATAGACCAGAATTGTAATCAATGCGGTTGCTTAGGATGTAAGAACTTCATTAAGATCTATGCTGACCGATTTCACACCAAGGGCGTTAAGCAAGACATCCTCAACGATGACGCGTTTTTTGAGGCGTGTGTGTACTATATTAGACATCTACTATTTAAGATAAAAACATAGATTGTATTGTTTTTTGATAATTATAAGATAACTTGAATAAGAACTTGGTTGTACTTAAAGGACGACTTAATTACAATCTTGAGGTAACTTAATTAAGAACTTAAGGATGACTTGAGGACAACTTGAATAAGAACTTAGAAGTGACTTGAGGATGACTTGATTAAAACTTAATTAAAGAACTTGAGGTGACTTGATTAAAAACTTAACTAAAAACTTGAGACGACTTGGTTAAGAACTTAGAACGACTTGATAGCAACTTGAATAAGAACCTATAGCAACTTGATGAAACATAAAATAAAAAACACAATCCATTGGGGAGACAACTCCTATTATTCTAAAGGGTTGCTTTCCTTCGTGCAAACCCTTCAATTATTGGCTTACAAAATTATAGAGCCGGGTGGCGACGCATTTGTCACTTTACTAGTAGGCGACCGCCCAACGCAAATCAGCCCGTGTCAAATTACACAAAATTACCTAGCCAGGGCAGCAACGCGTGCCAGTGATCCAAAAATCTAAGTAGCCCCCTAATAATATGTAGCTACATCCCGTTGAGTATTTAATTCATCAAGAGCAGCTTTCAATTTTGTTTTATTATCAATCAATGATTTTAATTTTTGTCCTTCTAGTTTTACTCTTTCTTCTTGATTCACTCTTTGTCTCTTTATCTTTCTCAACTCTTTTCTCTTTTTAAATGGAATACTGGCCAAAAACTTTCAACAGTTCTTGGTGTTCCCGATGTTGTTGCATGATCCAGCATTTTGAAACTAACTGCATGTCTCCAAGAACACAAAACTATAAACAGTGTCAATACCTTTTTATATGTCAACGCTAAAAAACAATGTCACAGGTCAACGCAAAAGAAACAATGTCACAGGTCAAAGCAAAGAAACAATGTCACAGGTCAAAGCAAAAGAAACAATGTCACAAGTCAAAGCAAAAGAAACAATGTCACAGGTCAAAGCAAAAGAAACAATGTCACAGGTCAAAGCAAAAGAAACAATGTCACAGGTCAACGCAAAAGAAACAATGTCACAGGTCAAAGCAAAAGAAACAATGTCACAGGTCAACGCAAAAGAAACAATGTCACAGGTCAACGCAAAAGAAACAATGTCACAGGTCAACGCAAAAGAAACAATGTCACAGGTCAAAGCAAAAGAAACAATGTCACAGGTCAAAGCAAAAGAAACAATGTCACAGGTCAAAGCAAAAGAAACAATGTCACAGGTCAAAGCAAAAGAAACAATGTCACAGGTCAAAGCAAAAGAAACAATGTCACAGGTCAAAGCAAAAGAAACAATGTCACAGGTCAAAGCAAAAGAAACAATGTCACAGGTCAACGCAAAAGAAACAATGTCACAGGTCAAAGCAAAAGAAACAATGTCCACACGGGCAGAAATATGTCACACAAGCAGGCGCAGGTCACAAAACTTGCTTTGACATATATATTCTTACAGCAGAGCTAAGCTTGTTAACGCTGGCCGCCAAAGCCCGCTGTGCCTGTTCGCCATGTCATAAAACCCAACACCGCAATTAAGTAATGAGGCGCCAGCCTTATGCCGGGCCTCTGTATTCCGTGCATAGGCCAACCCCACACTTAACTCATTAAGCTCTCTGGTTTCAGAACTCTGCACAATAGTAGGTGGGTAAGGTCGGCCGAATCATGTTTGTTTGTCTAACAGTTAAAGCCTGTAGTTTTATTTTACATGAAAGACAGAGGCGCGTTTAATATATGTATGCATGAAAATAATATTATTGAAAAGTTTAGTAAATTAGTATTGAAAACGGATAATCCTACACAGTATGTTTGTTTGTAGGGTTTACTTGTCAGAGAACAGGGAAACACGGATTTAAGGGCGGCCGCTCGAAACCGGTTAAGACCGGTTGAGAGCGGGTGAGCTTAAATCCGTGTTTCCCTGTTTCTCCAACCACCAGCAGCACACACACGCACGCACGCCACACACACACACACGCACGCACACACCATCACACCACGCACCACACACACACAGACCACACCACACACACACACCCCACACCAACACACACCACACACACACACACGCACGCACCGCACGCACCACACCACGCACCACACACACACATACACACACACACACACACACACACACCACACGCACACACACACGCGCACACGCACACCACACGCGCACGCGCACACGCACACGCACACGCACGCACACACACACACACACACACACACACACACACACACACACACACACACACACACACACACACAAGCTGATATTCTTTGAAAGGAAGGTACAAGCAATCCCGAAGAACAAAAACAACTTCAAGTAAACTAGGTCAACACAGAATTCACTACACAATGCTTCTGGTCAGAGCGGTGGAAAAACAACAACAACAACACGTCCTGCTGACTTCAACGTGAACACTCGTCTTCGAGCAGTGTTGTTCAATAGTTGTGCAACTGCGTGCTTCCGTTGGTTCTTGATCATCCTTTGACCTTTCGCACATCAGACCGTCTTCTGCTGTTGACAACAGTCCAACACTTCCTTTTCTATTGGGACCTGCGAAGTTTTGCACAGAACAGCGGAGAGATGAGAACCCTGAGGTCATCCCACGGCCAGTCTGGGAGGTTCAGACATCCAGTCGTCACATCGTATCATGACGGTCCGCTCCTGACGTGCTGCTCCACGCCCTCGTTATCAGTGTCCTGCTGACTCTATGGTCAAAGAGAAGCCCCATGAGAAGCAAGAACTGGACTTTGGATGGAAGCGTCGTCCAGGTCTGTTGCTACTGCCAGAATTTCTTCCTTTCTTTGGAATCCTTCTTATACTCACAGGCAAACGCAGCTGCTTTTGACCATGTACTTTTCATCTGTTCTGCAGCCTCCTTGACGCGGAGGGAAGATTTGTCTCAACTTTGAAGGTCTATTGCGGGTTTCCCAGCTATGGTGCGTTCCATGAGCTTTCCTGCTATCTCTTGCACAGTGAGTTTCCTGCTATATCCTGCACAGTGAGTTTCCTTCTATATCTTGCACAGTGAGTTTCCTGCTATATCCTGCACAGTGAGTTTCCTGCTATATCCTGCACAGTGAGTTTCCATCTATACCCTGCACAGTGAGTTTCCTGCTATATTCTGCACAGTGACTTTCCTTCTATATCCTGCACAGTGAGTATCCTGCTATATCCCGCACAGTGAGTTTCCTGCTATATCCCGCACAGTGAGTTTCCTGCTCTCTCTTGCACAGTGAGTTTCCTGCTATATCCTGCACAGTGAGTTTCCTGCTATATCCTGCACAGTGAGTATCCTGCTGTATCCTGCACAGTGAGTTTCCTGCTATATCCTGCACAGTGAGTTTCCTGCTATATCCTGCACAGTGAGCTTCCTGCTATCTCATGCACAGTGAGTTTCCTGCTATATCCTGCACAATGAGTTTCCTGCTATCTCATGCACAGTGAGTTTTCTGCTATATCCTGCACAGTGAGTTTCCTGCTATATCCTGCACAGTGAGTTTCCTGCTATATCCTGCACAGTGAGTTTCCTTCTATATCCTGCACAGTGAGTATCCTGCTATATCCTGCACAGTGAGTTTCCTGCTCTCTCTTGCACAGTGAGTTTCCTGCTATATCCTGCACAATGAGTTTCATGCTATCTCATGCACAGTGAGTTTTCTGCTATATCCTGCACAGTGAGTTTCCTTTTTTTTTTTTTTAATTTTTTTTTTTTTTTTTTTTGCTGTCCCAACCTCTGCGCTACCTCAGAGGCAGTGCACCCACGCCGCTCATTCCGACACCCCGTCCACAGCCACAGCCAGGCTGGCCCCGCCGCAGCCCCGGCACCAGCAATCCACAGGGAGCAGTCAATGTCAAGTCGTCATGAGGCAACCCACCGGAGGAGACACTGCACTGCTGCCGAGTCACTTCGGTGGTGTTCAGTGGCGCCTGTTCTGATCTAACATACGCAGGACACCACCTACTAAGCCCCCTACTGACAACAATAATTGCTTAGTCGCGGAGCCGGCGTGAGTGAGCTCTCCCTCCGGAGGGCGCCACCACGTCCGTCCAACGACAGCCTCCATGGACTCGCCGATACCGGTGACCCCAACGGAAGCAAACCAAGGCCACAGACGCGGAGAGGACATCGAAACTGAGGTCACCATGAGAGCAGGGCATGAAGGGCCACAGAATTTGAGACTTTTTTTTTAATGCTGATCAATGGAATGAGGATGATTAAGATGATGCTACGGATTTCCATTTCGGTCTCAGACTACATGACAGGGCTGTACTCTACGCTTCCTTTCATAATATATCCTGGCGTCAACCAGGCCCGAGAGATACAGGCACCTGCAGTGTTGGTCATGAAATTTGAGCAACACTCTCAGAAACGCATCCATTAAGTGGATGAAACTCGACTGTGTGGTCCCAGACTTCCCAACTGAGTCCGCAGCAAACTCAACTCTGGGTAGGAGCCGGTCGGGGCAGAAAAAACCCACATGACTCTGATGGGATTCGAACCCACGACCTCCCAGCCGGGAGTCCGCGACGCTAACCACTTCGCCACGGCGGCTGGTCACAGTTTCCTGCTATATCCTGCACAGTGAGCTTCCTGCTATCTCATGCACAGTGAGTTTCCTGCTATATCCTGCACAATGAGTTTCCTGCTATCTCATGCACAGTGAGTTTTCTGCTATATCCTGCACAGTGAGTTTCCTGCTATATCCTGCACAGTGAGTTTCCTGCTATATCCTGCACAGTGAGTTTCCTGCTATATCCTGCACAGTGAGTTTCCTGCTATCTCATGCACAGTGAGTTTCCTGCTATATCCTGCACAATGAGTTTCCTGCTATCTCATGCACAGTGAGTTTTCTGCTATATCCTCCACAGTGAGTTTCCTGCTATATCCTGCACAGTGAGTTTCCTGCTATATCCTGCACAGTGAGTTTCCTTCTATATCCTGCACAGTGAGTATCCTGCTATATCCTGCACAGTGAGTTTCCTGCTCTCTCTTGCACAGTGAGTTTCCTGCTATATCCTGCACAATGAGTTTCCTGCTATCTCATGCACAGTGAGTTTTCTGCTATATCCTGCACAGTGAGTTTCCTGCTATATCCTGCACAGTGAGTATCCTGCTGTATCCTGCACAGTGAGTTTTCTGCTATATCTTGCACAGTGAGTTTCCTGCTATATCCTGCACAGTGAGTTTCCTGCTATATCCTGCACAGTGAGCTTCCTGCTATCTCATGCACAGTGAGTTTCCTGCTATATCCTGCACAATGAGTTTCCTGCTATCTCATGCACAGTGAGTTTTCTGCTATATCCTGCACAGTGAGTTTCCTGCTATATCCTGCGCAGTGGTTTCCTGCTATATCCTGCGCAGTGAGTTTCCTGCTATATCCTGCACAGTGAGTTTCCTGCTATATCCTGCACAGTGAGTTTCCTTCTATATCTTGCACAGTGAGTTTCCTGCTATATCCTGCACAGTGAGTTTCCTGCTATATCCTGCACAGTGAGTTTCCTGCTATATCCTGCGCAGTGAATTTCCTGCTATATCCTGCACAGTGAGTTTCCTGCTATATCCTGCACAGTGAGTATCCTGCTGTATCTTGCACAGTGAGTTTGCTGCTATATCTTGCACAGTGAGTTTCCTGCTATCTCTTGCACAGTGAGTATGTTGTGGCCACAAGGCTGATGATGATTTTTTTTCTGATTTTGGCAGAGGCTTCCAGAAGCACCTGCGTGTCCAGGTCTTCTGGGACATAGAAGCCGGTATCAAAATTGTCGTGCTGGAGACTGAATTATATGGAATTGGTCTTCTTCAGAGAGTTGTTTAATATCTGAAAAAAAACCCCACCTTGCTTTGTATGCAAGAGACCCGCATGAGGCATTCTTGGTACCAGTAACACTCCTGAGATGTTAAAGAAAAACAAACTCTGCTATAAGAAAAACCCCGATATTAGAAACACCCTTTGTCTTCCCAGAAGCCCGGCTGCCCTGGGCTGTATAACAAAACCTCGCTTATACAAACATTCTCTGTCCAATGGCCAGGCTGTCGCCTCCCGCCTCCCCCCGTCCCCCTCCCACTCCGCCCCCTCCCCCTTCCCCCCCCCCCCCCACCCACCCATACACACTCTAGGGTGAAAGAACGGGTACTTGCTCACTACGACTACTACTACTACTACTACTACTACTACTACTACTACTACTACTACTACTACTACTACTAACTGCTGCTGCTGCTGCTGCTGCTGCTGCTGCTGCTGCTCTTGCTAATGTAACAACAACAACTGTAGCTGCTGCCGCTGCTGCTGCTGCTACTGCAGCTACAAGAACAACAACAACATCAACAGCAACAACAACAACAACAACAACAACAACAACAACAACAACAACAACACCATCAATGATTACTACTACTACTACTACTACTCCTGCTGCAACAATGAAAACAACTGCTGCTGCTGTTACAACAACAACGACAACTACTGCTATTACTGCTGCTGCTGCTGCTGCTGCTACTGTTACAACAACAACGACAACTACTGCTATTACTGCTGTTGTTGTTGCTTCTGCAGCTCCTGCGGCTCGTGTGTGCATGAATATGGAGCTCTTCTATCTTGCGATGCGTTGTGGAGCATGGCCAGTGGAATATTGTGGTCTGTACTTTCCACTGTAATGCTTCAATGTATCCTGTCTGGGCACAATTCGCCTTCATGCATCACATTGTGGGGGAGGGGGGGGGGGGGGGCATCGTCGCTTGACAAGAGCGTATCTAGAACAAACTGGTCGTCTGGTTCCCCTCAATGGCAGCAAAGACGTGTGTGGGAGCCTTACATTCACTGCTGATGTTAAGCTAAGAGCTATGCACACATATTAACTCTACAGCTATAGTCCATCTTCCTGTCTTCACGCCACATACAGATCCACACAGCTATAGTCCATCTCCCGTCTTCACGCCACATACAGCTATAGTCCATCTTCCTGTCTTCACGCCACATACAGATCCACACAGCTATAGTCCATCTTCCTGTCGGCACGCCACATACAGAGACACACAGCTATAGTCCATCTCCTGTCTTCACGCCACATACAGCTATAGTCCATCTCCCTGTCCTTCACGCCACATACAGCTATAGTCCATCTCCCTGTCTTCACGCCACATACAGCTGTAGTCTTTCTTCCTGTCTTCACGCCACATACAGATCCACACAGCTATAGTCCATCTAACTGTCTTCACGCCACATACAGATCCACACAGCTATAGTCCATCTAACTGTCTTCACACCACATACAGCTATAGTCCATCTCCCTGTCTGCACGCCACATACAGCTGTAGTCAATCTTCCTGTCTTCACGCCACATACAGATCCACACAGTTATAGTCCATCTCCCTGTCTTCACGCCACATACAGCTGTAGTCCATCTTCCTGTCTTCACGCCACATACAGATCCACACAGTTTAGTCCATCTCCCTGTCTTCACGCCACATACAGATCCACACAGCTATAGTCCATCTTCCTGTCTTCAAGCCACATACAGATCCCCACAGCTATAGTCCATCTCCCTGTCTTCACGCCACATACAGATCCACACAGCTATAGTCCATCTTCCTGTCTTCACGCCACATACAGATCCACACAGCTATAGTCCATCTTCCTGTCTTCACGCCACATACAGCTATAGTCCATCTTCCTGTCTTCACGCCACATACAGATCCACACAGCTATAGTCCATCTTCCTGTCTGCACGCCACATACAGATCCACACAGCTATAGTCCATCTCTCTGTCTTCACGCCACATACAGATCCACACAGCTATAGTCCATCTCCCTGTCTTCACGCCCACATACAGCTATAGTCCATCTTCCTGTCTTCACGCTACATACTGATCCACACAGCTATAGTCCATCTCCCTGTCTTCACGCCACATACAGCTATAGTCCATCTCCCTGTCTTCACGCCACATACAGATCCACACAGCTATAGTCCATCTCCCTGTCTTCACGCCACATACAGATCCACACAGCTATAGTCCATCTCCCTGTCTTCACGCCCCATACAGATCCACACAGCTATAGTCCATCTCTCTGTCTTCACGCCACATACAGATCCACACAGCTATAGTCCATCTCTCTGTCTTCACGCCACATACAGATCCACACAGCTATAGTCCATCTCCCTGTCTGCACGCCACATACAGATCCACACAGCTATAGTCCATCTTCCTGTCTTCACGCCGGATACAGATCCACACAGCTATAGTCCATCTTCCTGTCTTCACGTCACATACACATCCACACAGCTATAGTCCATCTCCCTGTCTTCACGCCACATACAGATCCACACAGCTATAGTCCATCTCCCTGTCTTCACGCCACATACAGCTGTAGTCCATCTTCCTGTCTTCACGCCATATACAGATCCACACAGCTATAGTCCATCTCCCTGTCTTCACGCCATATACAGATCCACACAGCTATAGTCCATCTCCCTGTCTTCACGCCACATACAGATCCACACAGCTATAGTCCATCTTCCTGTCTTCACGCCACATACAGATCCACACAGCTATAGTCCATCTCCCTGTATTCACGCCACATACAGATCCACACAGCTATAGTCCATCTCCCTGTCTTCACGCCACATACAGATCCACACAGCTATAGTCCATCTTCCTGTCTTCACGCCACATACAGATCCCCACAGCTATAGTCCATCTTCCTGTCTTCACGCCAGATACAGATCCACACAGCTATAGTCCATCTTCCTGTCTTCACGCCAGATACAGATCCACACAGCTATAGTCCATCTCCCTGTCTTCACGCCACATACAGCTGTAGTCCATCTTCCTGTCTTCACGTGACATACAGATCCACACAGCTATAGTCCATCTCCCTGTCTTAACGCCACATACAGCTATAGTCCATCTTCCTGTCTTCACGCCACATACAGATCCACACAGCTATAGTCCATCTTCCTGTCTTCACGCCACATACAGATCCACACAGCTATAGTCCATCTCCCTGTCTTCACGCCACATACAGCTATAGTCCATCTTCTTGTCTGCACGCAAGAATGCAGATCCACACAGCTATAGTCCATCTCCCTGTCTTCACGCCACATACAGATCCACACAGCTATAGTCCATCTCCCTGTCTTCACGCCACATACAGATCCACACAGCTATAGTTCATCTTCCTGTATGCACGCCACATACAGATCCACACAGCTATAGTCCATCTCCCTGTCTTCACGCCACATACAGCTATAGTCCATCTTCCTGTCTGTACGCCAGATACAGATCCACACAGCTATAGTCCATTTCCCTGTCTTCACGCCACATACAGATTCACACAGCTATAGTCCATCTCCCTGTCTTCACGCCACATAGAGATCCACACAGCTATAGTCCGTCTTCCTGTCTTCACGCCACATACAGATCCACACAGCTATAGTCCATCTCCCTGTCTTCACGCCACATACAGCTATAGTCCATCTTCCTGTCTTCACGCCACACACAGCTATAGTCCATCTCCCTGTCTTCACGCCACATACAGATCCACACAGCTATAGTCCATCTCCCTGTCTTCACGCCACATACAGATCCACACAGCTATAGTCCATCTTCCTGTCTTCACGCCAGATACAGATCCACACAGATATAGTCCATCCTCCTGTCTTCACGCCAGATACAGATCCACACAGCTATAGTCCATCTTCCTGTCTTCACGCCAGATACAGATCCACACAGCTATAGTCCATCTTCCTGTCTTCACGCCACATACAGATCCACACAGCTATAGTCCATCTTCCTGTCTTCACGCCACATACAGCTATAGTCCATCTTCCTGTCTTCACGCCACATACAGATCCACACAGCTATAGTCCATCTCCCTGTCTTCACGCCACATACAGCTATAGTCCATCTCCTGTCTTCACGCCACATACAGATCCACACAGCTATAGTCCATCTCCCTGTCTTCACGCCACATACAGATCCACACAGCTATAGTCCATCTCCCTGTCTTCACGCCACATACAGATCCACACAGCTATAGTCCATCTCCCTGTCTTCACGCCACATACAGATCCACACAGCTATAGTCCATCTCCCTGTCTTCACGCCACATACAGATCCACACAGCTATAGTCCATCTCCCTGTCTTCACGCCACATACAGATCCACACAGCTATAGTCCATCTCCCTGTCTTCACGTCACATACAGATCCACACAGCATAGTCCATCTCCCTGTCTTCACGCCACATACAGATCCACACAGCTATAGTCCATCTCCCTGTCTTCACGCCACATACAGCTATAGTCCATCTCCCTCTCTTCACGCCACAGACAGCTATAGTCCATCTCCCTGTCTTCACGCCACATACAGATCCACACAGCTATAGTCCATCTTCCTGTCTTCACGCCACATACAGATCCACACAGCTATAGTCCATCTCCCTGTCTTCACGCCACATACAGCTATAGTCCATCTTCCTGTCTTCACGCCACATACAGCTGTAGTCCATCTTCCTGTCTACACGCCACATACAGATCCACACAGCTATAGTTCATCTTCCTGTCTTCACGCCACATACAGCTATAGTTCATCTTCCTGTCTTCACGCCCCATACAGATCCACACAGCTATAGTCCATCTCTCTGTCTTCACGCCACATACAGATCCACACAGCTATAGTCCATCTTCCTGTCTTCACGCCACATACAGATCCACACAGCTATAGTCCATCTTCCTGTCTTCACGCCACATACAGCTATAGTCCATCTTCCTGTCTTCACGCCACATACAGATCCACACAGCTATAGTCCATCTTCCTGTCTGCACGCCACATACAGATCCACACAGCTATAGTCCATCTCTCTGTCTTCACGCCACATACAGATCCACACAGCTATAGTCCATCTCCCTGTCTTCACGCCACATACAGCTATAGTCCATCTTCCTGTCTTCACGCTACATACTGATCCACACAGCTATAGTCCATCTCCCTGTCTTCACGCCACATACAGCTATAGTCCATCTCCCTGTCTTCACGCCACATACAGATCCACACAGCTATAGTCCATCTCCCTGTCTTCACGCCACATACAGATCCACACAGCTATAGTCCATCTCCCTGTCTTCACGCCCCATACAGATCCACACAGCTATAGTCCATCTCTCTGTCTTCACGCCACATACAGATCCACACAGCTATAGTCCATCTCTCTGTCTTCACGCCACATACAGATCCACACAGCTATAGTCCATCTCCCTGTCTGCACGCCACATACAGATCCACACAGCTATAGTCCATCTTCCTGTCTTCACGCCGGATACAGATCCACACAGCTATAGTCCATCTTCCTGTCTTCACGTCACATACACATCCACACAGCTATAGTCCATCTCCCTGTCTTCACGCCACATACAGATCCACACAGCTATAGTCCATCTCCCTGTCTTCACGCCACATACAGCTGTAGTCCATCTTCCTGTCTTCACGCCATATACAGATCCACACAGCTATAGTCCATCTCCCTGTCTTCACGCCATATACAGATCCACACAGCTATAGTCCATCTCCCTGTCTTCACGCCACATACAGATCCACACAGCTATAGTCCATCTTCCTGTCTTCACGCCACATACAGATCCACACAGCTATAGTCCATCTCCCTGTATTCACGCCACATACAGATCCACACAGCTATAGTCCATCTCCCTGTCTTCACGCCACATACAGATCCACACAGCTATAGTCCATCTTCCTGTCTTCACGCCACATACAGATCCCCACAGCTATAGTCCATCTTCCTGTCTTCACGCCAGATACAGATCCACACAGCTATAGTCCATCTTCCTGTCTTCACGCCAGATACAGATCCACACAGCTATAGTCCATCTCCCTGTCTTCACGCCACATACAGCTGTAGTCCATCTTCCTGTCTTCACGTGACATACAGATCCACACAGCTATAGTCCATCTCCCTGTCTTAACGCCACATACAGCTATAGTCCATCTTCCTGTCTTCACGCCACATACAGATCCACACAGCTATAGTCCATCTTCCTGTCTTCACGCCACATACAGATCCACACAGCTATAGTCCATCTCCCTGTCTTCACGCCACATACAGCTATAGTCCATCTTCTTGTCTGCACGCAAGATGCAGATCCACACAGCTATAGTCCATCTCCCTGTCTTCACGCCACATACAGATCCACACAGCTATAGTCCATCTCCCTGTCTTCACGCCACATACAGATCCACACAGCTATAGTTCATCTTCCTGTATGCACGCCACATACAGATCCACACAGCTATAGTCCATCTCCCTGTCTTCACGCCACATACAGCTATAGTCCATCTTCCTGTCTGTACGCCAGATACAGATCCACACAGCTATAGTCCATTTCCCTGTCTTCACGCCACATACAGATTCACACAGCTATAGTCCATCTCCCTGTCTTCACGCCACATAGAGATCCACACAGCTATAGTCCGTCTTCCTGTCTTCACGCCACATACAGATCCACACAGCTATAGTCCATCTCCCTGTCTTCACGCCACATACAGCTATAGTCCATCTTCCTGTCTTCACGCCACACACAGCTATAGTCCATCTCCCTGTCTTCACGCCACATACAGATCCACACAGCTATAGTCCATCTCCTGTCTTCACGCCACATACAGATCCACACAGCTATAGTCCATCTTCCTGTCTTCACGCCAGATACAGATCCACACAGATATAGTCCATCCTCCTGTCTTCACGCCAGATACAGATCCACACAGCTATAGTCCATCTTCCTGTCTTCACGCCAGATACAGATCCACACAGCTATAGTCCATCTTCCTGTCTTCACGCCACATACAGATCCACACAGCTATAGTCCATCTTCCTGTCTTCACGCCACATACAGCTATAGTCCATCTTCCTGTCTTCACGCCACATACAGATCCACACAGCTATAGTCCATCTCCCTGTCTTCACGCCACATACAGCTATAGTCCATCTTCCTGTCTTCACGCCACATACAGATCCACACAGCTATAGTCCATCTCCCTGTCTTCACGCCACATACAGATCCACACAGCTATAGTCCATCTCCCTGTCTTCACGCCACATACAGATCCACACAGCTATAGTCCATCTCCCTGTCTTCACGCCACATACAGATCCACACAGCTATAGTCCATCTCCCTGTCTTCACGCCACATACAGATCCACACAGCTATAGTCCATCTCCCTGTCTTCACGCCACATACAGATCCACACAGCTATAGTCCATCTCCCTGTCTTCACGTCACATACAGATCCACACAGCTATAGTCCATCTCCCTGTCTTCACGCCACATACAGATCCACACAGCTATAGTCCATCTCCCTGTCTTCACGCCACATACAGCTATAGTCCATCTCCCTCTCTTCACGCCACAGACAGCTATAGTCCATCTCCCTGTCTTCACGCCACATACAGATCCACACAGCTATAGTCCATCTTCCTGTCTTCACGCCACATACAGATCCACACAGCTATAGTCCATCTCCCTGTCTTCACGCCACATACAGCTATAGTCCATCTTCCTGTCTTCACGCCACATACAGCTGTAGTCCATCTTCCTGTCTACACGCCACATACAGATCCACACAGCTATAGTTCATCTTCCTGTCTTCACGCCACATACAGCTATAGTTCATCTTCCTGTCTTCACGCCCCATACAGATCCACACAGCTATAGTCCATCTCTCTGTCTTCACGCCACATACAGATCCACACAGCTATAGTGCATCTCCCTGTCTTCACGCCACATACAGTTATAGTCCATCTTCCTGTCTTCACGCCAGATACAGATCCACACAGCTATAGTGCATCTCCCTGTCTTCACGCCACATACAGCTATAGTCCATCTCCCTGTCTTCACGCCACATACAGATCCACACAGCTATAGTCCATCTCCCTGTCTTCACGCCACATACAGATCCACACAGCTATAGTCCATCCTCCTGTCTTCACACCACATACAGCTATAGTCCATCTTCCTGTCTTCACGCCAGATACAGATCCACACAGCTATAGTCCATCTTCCTGTCTTCACGCCACATACAGCTGTAGTCCATCTTTCTGTCTTCACGCCACATACAGATCCACACAGCTATAGTCCATCTCCCTGTCTTCACGCCACATACAGATCCACACAGCTATAGTCCATCTCCCTGTCTTCACGCCACATACAGATCCACACAGCTATAGTCCATCTCCCTGTCTTCACGCCACATACAGATCCACACAGCTATAGTCCATCTCCCTGTCTTCACGCCACATACAGATCCACACAGCTATAGTCCATCTCCCTGTCTTCACGTCACATACACATCCACACAGCTATAGTCCATCTCCCTGTCTTCACGCCACATACAGATCCACACAGCTATAGTCCATCTCCCTGTCTTCACGCCACATACAGATCCACACAGCTATAGTCCATCTCCCTGTGTTCACGTCACATACAGATCCACACAGCTATAGTCCATCTCCCTGTCTTCACGCCACATACAGATCCACACAGCTATAGTCCATCTCCCTGTCTTCACGCCACATACAGATCCACACAGCTATAGTCCATCTTCCTGTCTTCACGCCACATACAGATCCACACAGCTGTAGTCCATTTCCCTGTCTTCACGCCACATACAGATCCACACAGCTGTAGTCCATCTCCCTGTCTTCACGCCACATACAGATCCACACAGCTATAGTCCATCTTCCTGTCTTCACGCCACATACAGATCCACACAGCTATAGTCCATCTCCCTGTCTGCACGCCACATACAGATCCACACAGCTATAGTCCATCTTCCTGTCTTCACGCCGGATACAGATCCACACAGCTATAGTCCATCTCCCTGTCTTCACGCCACATACAGCTATAGTCCATCTTCTGTCTGCACGCAAGATACAGATCCACACAGCTATAGTCCATCTCCCTGTCTTCACGCCACATACAGATCCACACAGCTATAGTCCATCTCCCTGTCTTCACGCCACATACAGATCCACACAGCTATAGTCCATCTCACTGTCTTTACGCCACATACAGATCCACACAGCTATAGTCCATCTCCCTGTCTTCACGCCACATACAGCTATAGTCCATCTTCTGTCTTCACGCCACATACAGATCCACACAGCTATAGTCCGTCTTCCTGTCTTCACGCCACATACAGATCCACATAGCTATAGTCCATCTCTCTGTCTTCACGCCACATACAGATCCACACAGCTATAGTCCATCTTCCTGTCTTCACGCCACATACAGATCCACACAGCTATAGTCCATCTCCCTGTCTTCACGCCACATACAGATCCACACAGCTATAGTCCATCTCCCTGTCTTCACGCCACATACAGCTATAGTCCATCTTCCTGTCTTCACGCCACATACAGATCCACACAGCTATAGTCCATCTTCCTGTCTTCACGTGACATACAGATCCACACAGCTATAGTCCATCTTCCTGTATGCACGCCACATACAGATCCACACAGCTATAGTCCATCCTCCTGTCTTCACGCCACATACAGATCCACACAGCTATAGTCCATCCTCCTGTCTTCACGCCACATACAGATCCACACAGCTATAGTCCATCTCCCTGTCTTCACACCACATACAGCTATACTCCATCTTCCTGTCTTCACGCCACATACAGATCCACACAGCTATAGTCCATCTCTCTGTCTTCACGCCACATACAGATCCACACAGCTATAGTCCATCTCCCTGTCTTCACGCCACATACAGATCCACACAGCTATAGTCCATCTCCCTGTCTTCACGCCACATACAGATCCACACAGCTATAGTCCATCTTCCTGTCTTCACGCCACATACAGATCCCCACAGCAGATTGAGAAAGAAGAATCCAAAAGCCACAGAAATGAGATGTTACCACAAGATGCTGAACACGAGAAACACAGATAACATCACCAGCCAACAACTGCGTCAGACTATCAGACAGTGCATGGGACCATTCGAAGATCTACTGGAATCAGTCAGGGTAAGGTAATGTTCTTGATAACTCAGCCGACCGCCAAGGGCCATATCAGGGCTGTCACCACGTTGAAGTCAATTCACAAGTCATGAAAAAAAAAAACCCAACTCATTCACACAGCCCTTTAAAACACACATTCCAAAAACATACCAGAAAATCCATTAAAAATCTTCCTTCTGCAAAATCTTAGATCAGATGAAAGATGTCAATCTCTTTTCAGAAATTCAAAGATCACATCAGATGGGACATCTCTGAACAAGGTTTTCATGGAGTCTGCTGTAAGATGTTTATGTCTCACATCATGCAAGTCGCAACATTCTAAAAGAACATGTTTCACTGTGAGTGGTACATGACATGGAATGCACCACGGAGCTTCTTCACCTGTAAAAGATAACAATGGGTGTAAAAGAAGTGGCCTGTATGCAAAGGGAACAAGACTGTTTGTTCTTTACGGCCGCCTCGGGTACATGATTAAAAACTCCTTCAGTTTTGAACCGATTATGCATAGTTTCTTGTCCATCTGAAAGTTCCATTCCTCTTGCCAGAGGTCTTTGACTTAAGTCTGGCTTTGGGTTTCAGATACGTGAGAGGAATAGACAATCTGCTCAACTCTTTCCTTGTGGCACAATCAACTCTTTCCATGTGGCACAATCAACTCTTTCCTTGTGGCACAATCAACTCTTTCCTTGTGGCACAATCAACTCTTTCCTTGTGGCACAATCAACTCTTTCCATGTGGCACAATCAACTCTTTCCACGTGGCACAATCAACTCTTTCCACGTGACACAATCAACTCTTTCCATGTGGCACAATCAACTCTTTCCATGTGACACAATCAACTCTTTCCATGTGACACAATCAACTCTTTCCATGTGGCACAATCAACTCTTTCCATGTGACACAATCAACTCTTTCCTTGTGACACAATCAACTCTTTCCATGTGGCACAATCAACTCTTTCCATGTAACACAATCAACTCTTTCCATGTGACACAATCAACTCTTTCCATGTGGCACAATCAACTCTTTCCATGTGGCACAATCAACTCTTTCCATGTGGCACAATCAACTCTTTCCATGTGGCACAATCAGTCAGGAAAAGATCACTCCGGTGGTATGGCCATCTTACAAAATCCAGAGGCCTGGCTTGAAAAAGATGCTGCTGGGACTGTTGTTGGAGAGGTGGGGTGGGGGAGTGGAGGGAGGGGGAAGGTATTGGAGAGTCCGCTTTGATTCCCATGTCAATACAACTTAAGGTTTCCTTTCTTCGTTGTGGAGAACTGGGTCTTGTCTGTGACTGATGATTCTGTGCACTTCATCGTGTGTCACGTGCTCACTGCAGGAGATGCTGACGCAGTGTAAAATGAAGCAGCTGACAGTCACTGGAGGAGATGCTGACGCAGTGTAAAATGAAGCAGCTGACAGTCACTGTTGATGCTGACGCAGTGTAAAATGAAGCAGCTGACAGTCACTGGAGATGACGACGCAGTGCAAAATGAAGCAGCTGACAGTCACTGGAGGAGATGATGACGCAGTATAAAATGAAGCAATTCACAGACACTGCAGGAGATGCTGACGCAGTGTAAAATGAAGCAGCTGGCAGTCACTGGAAGAGATGCTGACGCAGTGTAAAATGAAGCAGCTGACAGTCACTGGAGGAGATGCTGACGCAGTGTAAAATGAAGCAGTTCACAGTCACTGGAGGAGATGCTGACGCAGTGTAAAATGAAGCAGCTGACAGTCACTGGAGGAGATGCTGACGCAGTGTAAAATGAAGCAGCTGACAGTCACTGGAGGAGATGATGACGCAGTGTAAAATGAAGCAGCTGACAGTCACTGGAGGAGATGCTGACGCAGTGTAAAATGAAGCGGTTCACAGTCACTGGAGGAGATGCTGACGCAGTGTAACATGAAGCAGCAGAAAGTCACTGGAGGAGATGATGACGCAGTGCAAAATGAAGCAGCTGTCAGTCACTGGAGGAGATGCTGACGCAGTGTAAAATGAAGCAGCTGACAGTCACTGGAGGAGATGCTGACGCAGTGTAAAATGAAGCAGCTGACAGTCACTGGAGGAGATGCTGACCCAGTGTAAAATGAAGCAGCTGACAGTCACTGGAGGAGATGCTGACGCGGTGTAGAATGAAGCAGCTGACAGTCACTGGAGGAGATGCTGACGCAGTGTAAAATGAAGCAGCTCACAGTCACTGGAGATGATGACGCAGTGTAAAATGAAGCAGCTCACAGTCACTGGAGATGATGACGCAGTATAAAATGAAGCAGCTGACAGTCACTGGAGGAGATGCTGACCCAGTGTAAAATGAAGCAGCTGACAGTCACTGGAGATGATGACGCAGTGTAAAATGAAGCAGCTGACAGTCACTGGAGGAGATGCTGACGCAGTGTAAAATGGAGCAGCTCACAGTCACTGGAGATGATGACGCAGTGTAAAATGAAGCAGCTGACAGTCACTGGAGGAGATGCTGACCCAGTGTAAAATGTAGCAGCTCACAGTCACTGGAGATGATGACGCAGTGTAAAATGAAGCAGCTCACAGTCACTGCTCGGATGCTTCATCCTATGCACTGAGTTCTTGTTGGTCTTCAGCCTCATATTCTGCCCCTAAGACTGAATCATCAACAGATGTACACATTGACCGCCTATGCTTGAAAATGTTGGTCGGCACGAGCACGCACACATTGGTTCACTCACACAGGCAGATACAAACATGCACACTTATAAACACATACATGCACACACATATACTGAGAGAGAGAGAGAGAGAGAGAGAGAGAGAGAGAGAGAGAGAGAGAGAGAGAGAGAGAGAAGAGAGGAGGGAGGGAGGGAGACACAGAGAGAGAGAGAGAGAGAGAGAGAGAGAGAGAGAGAGAGAGAGAGATTCATGAAACCAGATTTTCTAACACGCTGAGAACTTGCTGACAAATCATCCTTCTGTAAAATCTATGATTAGATGAAGCCAACACGCATGCACGCACGTACGCACGGACAAACACACACACACACACACACACACACACACACACACACACACACACACACACACACACACACACACACACGCACGCACGCACACGTGTGCACACACACGCACACACGCAAGCACACACACACACACACACACACACACACACACACACACACACACACACACACACACACACACACGCACGCACGCACGCACGCACGCACACACACACACACACACACACACACACACACACACACACACACACACACACACACACACACACTCCATTATTCTTTCTTATCTTCCTGCACATGTGTGTAGGCCGTACGCTGTGATAGGGAAAGGGGGGGGGGGGAGAGTGGGTGGAAGTGGGGGGAGGGGGGAGTAGAAGGGAAGCAGGCATGGAGGGGAGTTGGGAGTGTGACATTGTGGTGGGAAGGGGGAGAGTCGGAGGGACGGCGGGGTGGGGGGGGGGGTGGGTGAAGGGGGGGAGGGGGGAGGGGGGGGATACTGTTGCCCTTTTGACATTCGCTCGTAAAGCAATCAAAGTTGTAAGGAAGGGAAAAGTTGCTCGGTTTCTCCTTGACGTCAATTAACCTTTCGCAGGTACAAGAACCCACGCTGTTGATCATTGAACGGATGGATTCTGGCGTGTCTGTACTCGTGTCAGTGTCTGTGTCATGTCGGTGTCTGTGTCACGTCGATGTCTGTGTCACGTCGATGTCTGTGTCACGTCGATGTCTGTGTCACATCGGTGTCTGTGTCATGTCAATGTCTGTGTCATGTCAATGTCTGTGTCACATCGGTGTCTGTGTCACATCGGTGTCTGTGTCATGTCAGTGTCTGTGTCACATCGGTGTCTGTGTCACATCGGTGTCTGTGTCATGTCAGTGTCTGTGTCATGTCAATGTCTGTGTCACAT
>JAFLJL010016206.1:0-26972 GCA_018398815.1 Conus ventricosus
ACTGGTCCGACTGAACAGAAATCGTAAACTCGGAAGTCAGCATGAAAGGGGCATAACTAGGCCCATTCCGCGCATGCGCATAGCTGCTGCTCAAATAGTCAACATGGCGTCTTCAAGTGTGTAGCACGGAGAAAACCACAAATCCTAAACCATTCCAGCGGTATCTGCCAGCTTATAAAGACAAGTTTCCATGGGTCACTTCTTGCCCTTCAAAGGGTGAAAAGTTTGCTTTCTGCACCATGTGTCGATGTCCGGTAAATATTTCACATGGGGGAAGAAATGATCTGGCCGATCACGAGAAGACCACGAAGCACAAAAAAACAACGAAGCTGAGGAATCGGCAGCCGTCAAAAAAAACATGATGGTGGCAAAGGCCAATCTTCATGGCTCTTGCTATGAGCAAAAGTTCAGCCAGGAGTTTCTAAAGAAGGCCAAGTCCTCGACTGCACAAATAATGAAAAAAAAAAAAACCTAGATCTTGAACACAGGCTGTCAACTCAGGTTGGGAGTAGTGGTTGGATCATGACGACTGGGGAGTGGGGAGTAGCTTGATGGAGCCTTAGAACTGGGGTGGGGGCGATGGTAATTAAATGGAGCCGGAGGACTGGGATGAAGTTGTTTGAGCAAGATTGTGGGGTACAGTTGATAAAACTAACTGTGTTGTGTTGTTAATGAAACATGACTGTGGGGTGTAGTTGATGAAAGATGACTGTGGGGTATAGTTGATGAAACATGACTGTGGGGTATATTTGATGAAACATGACTGTGGGTATAGTTGATGAAACATGACTGTGGGGTATAGTTGATGGATCCTAAGTCCTATGGGTGTAGTTGTGAGATCATAAGGGCAGAAGGGTAAAGTTGATGGAACTTGAACTGAAGAATGTGGGTGTAGCTGATGGAAGCCCAGGACTGTGAGTGCTGTTGATTGGAGGGCAGAGCATCTTTTATGTTCATCCTACATCAATTGGAAGATAAAAAAGCTGTTTGGGTAAGTCTTATTTTGTGCGTTTTGTATATTAATCTATAGAAAAAAAATATGGGGCTACCTACATAAGAGGCTTTTTTTACACAAAATATTGCATTGTATGCAACATACTAATATGCATGCTTTGATATGGTTTAATAATAGGCTTGCTTTTGATTAGTTTTCCTATCAGGAGATGAAAAATATGCCTGTCAGAGTGTAAAAAAGGCTTCAGCTTCAGGGGGCTGGCCCCCTGACCCCCGCTGATCAGGAGGGGGCCAGCCCCCCTCCCGAACCCACCCCAGGTTCCCAGGGTCCTTACCGGTCCTTGCAGTCCTTACATTTTGAAACACCTCAAGTAAGGCCTTACAAGTGCTTATATTAGCATCGAGTCCTTACAAGTCCTTATGACAGCCAACAAAATTGTCGATGGCAAAATGCTGGTTGGAAAATCTTGGAAGCAAGCGGTACTTACTCAGAAATCTGCTCGCCAATGGGTTCTGACAAATGGCCCTAGCCTAGCAGACAACTTTCAGCTTGGAAGTTTTGATTTTTCTCAAGGTCTCGTCCTAGTTTTGCATGGTCTCGTTTCGCGTGAAGACTCGATACTTACATCCATTATTTTCCAGTCTTTGCTCAAGGCAATCGAAATGCCAGGAAAGTGCATTTCAGGATCGTTGGTAAAAAAAAAAGCAGTACAAGGACTGGTTGCTGAAGGATCCCCAAAACAAACATTATGCTTGATGTTCTGTGTGCGAAAGATCACTGCATTTGGCGTTGATGGCACGTAGGGTTGTGCTAGACCATATTCATAATATGGGAGGTGTGGAGGGAGTTGTCATTGACAAAAAAAACTCCTTGTCTCAGCATCAGGAGCCTGGGAAGATATGACAGATACCTTGCTGAACAGAGGCAAGAGGAGGAGGCAGCTGTGGAAAAAGAGAAGAGAAAGAGGTTAGGAGAAGAACTGGTCAACCTGAGGAAGAAACATAAATGCACCAGTGATGAGGCACGTCATCTACTTGAAGAGGCTGACCGTCTAAGCTTCCAATCTCAGGAGCAGAGAAGTTTCAGTCTGGTTGAACGATCCAACACTCTGCGTTTGTTAGCTAAGGACAGAAAAAATGAAGCAGAGAGAGTTCACCAGGACATCACAAGGGTCGAAAAAGAATGGAAAAAATGCTGATTAATTTAAGGCCAGTGTATGTGTGTGTGTGTGTGCTCTTTTTTTCTCTCCGACATAATTCTGGATCTGAAAGTGCCTATGACCACTAATAACAGTTTTGTTTTGTTTTGTTTCTCATTCTCAGTGTCATTTTTTTTTTTTACTTATCTCTTCTGTTGTGAAAGATTGACATTCAAGTTTAAGTATCAGCTATGACTGTCAGGTTAAAGTATCAGCTGGTTTTAGTTTTAGGTGTGAAAAGAGTGGATTGAAGTGGAAGACAAGAGACTCAAGACATTGTTCTTACTGAAGACTGAACAAGGGAACAAACAGTTTTCAGTGTGATTTGATTCTGCAGTACAGCAGCCAAGTTATATTGGGTGTACGCTGTGTTTGGTGCATTTCCATGAAGAGATATACAAGTACGTTTTATAATATATATGCTGCTAATATTAATATAGAGGTCCTTACTAATTTAGAAAATGGTCCTTATAGGTCCTTACAAGGTCCTTACTTGGCATAAGCTGAAGTCCCTGGAACCCTGAAACATTATGCTCGATGTTCTGTGTGCGAAAGATTACTGCATTTGGCGTCGATGGCACGAAGGTTGTACTAACCATATTCATAATATGGGAGGTGTGGAGGGAGTTGTCATTGACAAAAAAACTCCTTGTCTCAGCATCAGGAGCCTGGGAAGATATGACAGATACCTTGCAGAAGTTGCTGAACAAGGCAAGAGGAGGAGGCAGCTGTGGAAAAAGAGAAGAGAAAGAGTTAGGAGAAGAACTGGTCAAACCTGAGGAAGAAACATAAATGCACCAGTGATGAGGCACGTCATCTCCTTCAAGAGGCTGACCATCGAAGCTTCCATCTCAGGAGCAGAGAAGTTTCAGTCTGAACGATCCAACACTCTGCGTTTGTTAGCTAAGGACTGAAAAAATGAAGCAGAGAGAGTTCAACAGGACATCATAAGGGTCGAAAAAGAATGGAAAAAATGCTGATTAAGGCCAGTGTATGTGTGTGTGTGTGCTCTTTTTTTCTCTCCGACATATATTCTGGATCTGAAAGTGCCTATGACCACTAATAACAGTTTTGTTTTTATTTTTGTTTCTCATTCTCGGTGTCTTTTTTTTTTTTACTTATCTCTTCTGTTGTGAAAGATTGACATTCAAGTTTAAGTATCAGCTATGACTGTCAGGTTAAAGTATCAGCTGTTTTAGTTTTAGGTGTGAAAAGAGTGGATTGAAGTGGAAGACAAGAGACTCAAGACATTGTTCTTACTGAAGACTGAACAAGGGAACAAACAGTTTTCGGTGTGATTTGATTCTGCAGTACAGCAGCCAAGTTATATTGGGTGTATGCTGTGTTTGGTGCATTTCCATGGAGAGATATACAAGTACGTTTTGTAATATACTTAGCGCCATTAAAAACGCACGGGTCAGAAGAACAAAATAACTCGACAGAGGTAAATCAGTTAGGGGTATCAGCACATGTTGTCCATTGCGCACTTCTTTTCTGTTCATGACTTTGTCATTCAACATTAAAGTTTCATACCCCTAACTGATTTACCTCTGTCGAGTTATTTTATTTTCATACCCCTAACTGATTTACCTCTGTCGAGTTATTTTGTTCTTCTGACCCGTGCGTTTTTAATGGCGCTAAGTATATATATGCTGCTAATGTTAATGTAGAGGTCCTTACTAATTTAGAAAATGGTCCTTATAGGTCCTTACAAGGTCCTTACCTGGCATAAGCTCAAGTCCCTGGGAACCCTGCCACCCCCCCGTGAGGTGTTACTCTTTTTGACTCTGGGAGTTGGCAGCTATGTAGTTATCATTATTACCATCATCATCCATCGTCATCATCCACCATCATCATCATTGGGTTTTTTTTTTGTTGAGTGGTTTTTTTTTTTTGTTTTGGTTTCTTTTTTGGGGGGTCATCTTCCACTTTTTATTAACCTTTTTTTGGCAGAATTACATATTCACGCTTGGGTTGGCACCACTCGCTCTGATGTTCATGAACAGGATTTGGGTTTTCCACAAGGGAACATCCTGATTTCTGCCCTCTTTAGCATAAAAAATCAACAACATTGTTAATTCAGTTCAGCAGAATTCTGACTGCTCATTGTTTGTAGATGATTTTTGTCCTCTATGTAGCTGGAAGCTTGTACCCAGGTGTTCAGCGCAGGCTCCAGCTTTTTGAGGATAAGATACATCTGTGTGTAGAAGAAAATGGCTTTACCTTTTCAGCTACTAAGACCCATGCATTCACTTTCATAACTTTTGTCAGTTCTCTGCTGATCCTGAAATCCAAATACCGGTAGGTAAAATTTCAGTTCTAGCTGTAAATAAGGCCAAATTTCTGGTAGTTATTTTTTATCAAAAGCACAGCTTTCTTAGTTACATTATTAAACTTGAAAACTTCTTGCAAGAAAGCTCTGAACATTCTGCAGGTCATAGCGCATACTGACTGGAGCACTGAAGAGAAAACTTGCTGCACCTCTACATAGCCTTGGTCCATTCTAAACTGGACTATGCTATGTTGTGCACAGCTCTGTGAGACCCTGTTACCTGAAACTTTTGGATCCTGTTCTACATTAAGAGCTTGGTCTCTGTCTTGGAGCATTCCGCACCAGCAAGCTCATAGAAGACCTTGTTCCCGGATGTTGCCCCGGATTTGCTTTTTGAGTTTTGTGATAGAAATGAATGTTTTAAAGAAAATTTGATTTTAACTTGAGAATGACACTCTTTTTTTTTTTTTTTTGCGGTCATTTGATGTATAGAAATAAATGTGTTGAATTTTAACTTTGCATTTTAATTGTCACTTTGTTCTGTTTTATATGGTGTTTCAGCCCTGATATGGCTTTTGTGTTGGCAGGGCTTGAAGCAACATGATTTGATTTGTTGGTTTCTTGTCTTTTACACAAGATTGATATTGCAGAGATCCTGATACATCCATATTTTTTCCAGTTTGTGCTTTTTTTCCCCCTTGGTTTTCTCTTTGTTTACTATGACACAAAGTTTGGCTTTTGGTTGTTTAGGACAAGGGAGTTTAATGATTTATAGTGATCATGATTTTGGATTCTGGAATAGTACAGTTATTATCATTGCCACAGACAATCAGTTCTCTGTCTGTTTCAGACTCCATCTATGATTGGTCTGAAATGAATTGTGAGATCACAGCCAGAACACTTCATGAAACAGCCTGTCAGAATCCATCAGCTACCTTCGTCAAGTCTGAAGCAGACGGACAGACAGATTATGGTCAAGGTATTAAAGCTGAGCCAGTTGTGAAGAGGATCTCCTTCACCAGTACCAGATAGACAACCAGGGAAGGAAGGCGGACATCAGTCTTCAATCTTGCATTTGTGTGCACAGCTCCTCTGTGTCGGCAGATTCTTCACTAGCAGAGAATTTTGAACACCATGAAATAAAACCTTGCAATGAAGCATCAGGTGTGAAGGATGAGAGTACCGCTGTTTTTACTCAGTCATGCTGTAATACTCATACCACCATAACTGATGTTAAGATTGAACCTGTTTGTGGCATTATGTCTGAACCAGCCACAGCTTATGTTGACAGTGATGTCATCATGACTGAACCAGTGATATCAAACATCAGTGATGTCATCAAGACTGAACCAGTGATATCAAACATCATCAGTGATGTCATCATGACTGAACCAGTGATATCAAACATAAGCAGTGATGTCATCAAGACTGAACCAGTGATATCAAACATCATCAGTGATGTCATCAAGACTGAACCATCATATCAAACATCAGCAGTGATGTCATCAAGACTGAACCAGTGATATCAAACATCAGCAGTGATGTCATCAAGACTGAACCAGTGATATCAAACATCAGCATGATGTCATCAAGACTGAACCTGTCACATCAAACATCATCATGATGTCATCAAGACTGAACCTGTCACATCAAACATCAGCTATGATGTCATCAAGACTGAACCTTTCACATCAAACATAAACAGTGATGTCATCAAGACTGAACCTGTCACATCAAACATCAGCTGTGATGTCATCAAGACTGAACCAGTCACATCAAAAATCAGCAGTGATGTCATCAAGACTGAACCAGTCACATCAAAAATCAGCAGTGATGTCATCAAGACTGAACCAGTCACATCAAACATCAGCTGTGATGCCATCAAGACTGAACCAGTCACATCATACATCAGCTGTGATGTCATCAAGACTGAACCAGTCACATCAAACATCAGCTGTGATGTCATCAAGAATGATGCTGTCACAGCAAGCCTCATGAGTGAAGCACCAACAGACGTCATGGTGATGGCGGCATGTTATACCATCAGATCTGAATCCATGACAAGTACAGATGAGGACAGGAGCAGACAAGCAGCTGATGAACAGTTTGTACTATCTCCATTTCAGTAGATCTTATTTTGCACTAGTTTGTTATGAAAATTGAATTGGTAAAGTTGATTTTTAGTCTTAATGGAGTATCCTTTAATTCAAGTCCCCCAAACGAAAAACAAATACGAAAATAAAACAATGAAAAGTAGTGCCCCCTCCCCCCCCCCCCCTCGTTGCTTCCTACCCCCCTTCCCCCCCTTCCTTTCCCCCTACCATCCCTCTCCCTTTTCCAAATGCTGGCAGTTTCAAATTTGGCTCTGAGTTGACCTTTTTTTAAAAATCTCTTAACAGAAGAAATAAGTGGGTTTCTGGCATGTTCAGACATTCTGTAGGGCCTTTTTCTGAAAGTGAAATTCTGTGAGGTGCTGTAACAGTGTAGGAATCATGGCTTTCTTTAAACAAGATGATGTGGTCACAGCCATGGAGGACCAAATCAGGAACAAATGTGATGGCAATGCTGAATGAAACTGACGGTGATAGCATGAATATCCTGTTTGCCCAAAGTGAGCGTGGCTGACACATATGCCTGTACTGTTCATTAAAAAACAAATGATAGCAGTGAATATCCTGTTTGCCCAAAGTGAGCGTGGCTGACACATATGCCTGTACTGTTCATTAAAAAACAATCACCTGCAGAGTGATTCACAGAAAGAAGAAACTCTGAAGCCATCTTGATTAGCCAGAGAATGATGAAAAATAAAAGACGGATTAAAAGTGGGGAACTAGGGCAGTGGTATGTGTGTGTGTGTGTGTGAAGGCATGAGGGAAGAAGCATAGCTATGATGTAGATTATGATGCTTATGTGATTTTGTTTACACAGTAACTAAATGCATCAGCAATATTCTGGATCCTGGAAAATTGGACTAAGCCATTTTTGTTCATATTATTACAGAAGTCCATTGCCTCCCTCTCCCATCCCCCTACCTCAAAATCTCCTTCCCATTTGTGTGACAAGATCACAGGAACGTTTGTCACTGTGTCTGTAGGTCAGACACTTTAGTTTAGTCCTTAACTTTCCTGAGCTCGTCAAATAAGCTGAAGACTTTTCTATGCATGATGCCTGTAGTGAATTTTATTTTTGTCGTTTGACAGTAAAATGGTCCATTTGGCCTGAAGAAAGTATGCTGCAGGTAAGTTTGTTTTTTTCTGTGCAGGAGAGGTGACCAGAATGGGTTTAAAATCAAGGAAATCAGTCTCTGCTGAGGGCGGGGGATAGGGAAGGGGAAAAGGGGAGCTCCCCTCTGTGCCTCCTCTCCTCCCCTCTCCTCCTTCCTCCTCCACTCCCTCTTCCTGTCCGCCACCTTCCCAACCCCCCCCCCCCCCCCCTTTCCCTTCCTTCACCAAACCCTCTGTAGTCCCCTGGGTTTTGAATATTATCACTGGCTTTGAGAGCTGAAACTAGCAGCACATTAACTCTTGACTTCCCATAAGAAACAGTGTGTTCTCAGTCCTCTAGCCCATAAGGATTGGCTAGAAATGAGCTAAAAATGAGTATGGTCATTAAAATAATTATATCTTTCTTGTTTGTTGATTGACTGCTTTGAAATTTGGAAGTTTTATGGAAATGATGTTATTTTTTATACTGAAGCGGTCGAATGTACCAAAAAAAAATTTTGAATGTCAGTATGGTAATTAATTACAGAATAATTAAAAAATGTCAGGTGTGTTCAATAAAGGTTGGAAAAATCAATGTGTGGTGTGTTTGTTAGTAAAACAATGCAGACAGACAGTCACACACATGACCATAGAAACAATACAAGTCAAAGAAAAATGTTAACTGACCTTTATGTAGTCTTGTAATGACGTAATATACAGGTAAGAATGCAAGCACAGAAAAAAAAAAAATTGCACAGTTCCTTGTAGGCTACAGTATTGCACAGTTCTGTTCACAAAGTCACAGTAGGCCTATAACCACAGAAATAAAGTCACATGTGTCAATGTTCATGTTCTGGACACAAGGAGTAGGATGATGAGCTTCATATTGCGTAATGACAGCGTACACAGGTAAGCACAGGTGGCGAATCTTCATCTGAAATTTCCGATTGTACGTCAGCTAAACTAACTCCAGTTCCCACACACACATCACCCCTGCTGATCATCTCTAAGCCCTAGCGCATGCTGGTTGCACAAATCTTCGATAAATTCATCGAAAACATCGTTGTCGATATGTTGGAAAGACGCCACCCTTGACCAGAAAATTTTGGAAAAAAAACCTTCGTGAAAAACTTCTTCAAATCGAAATGTAAACAGCTTAGGCTGAAAACCGCGGGCGGAAGGCGAACGCTTTCCGGATGTCTTTAAAACCTTTCCCCTGCATTAGAGAGTTCCACTTCCTTAACAACGGCTCCAAATAAGGCATGTCGGTTGTTGCGGTGTGGTGCGGTTTGGGACTGTGCGGCAGTTGCGGAACGGTGCGGTATGGAATCAAGAGTTAAACCCATTTGTCAGTTTTACTGATAATTCCTGAAGCTTTGACCCATTCACATCAGTGCAGTGAAAGATACTGGCTCGCTTTCCTTCCTTTTTTTTTGTGTTACCCTGTGATTTTGGATAAGGCTGCCTGATAAAAGGATAGGTGATGTTTAATGATGTGTTCAATTGTTGATGGTAGTGATGTAATATGATTATGACACTGATAATGAAGTAATATTTCTGTTTATACAGGAAGATGACAAACCTTTTTCTTCCACTTGTCAAGAAATCAGGTCACTCAGAAAGCAGTGGTTTGTGGGTGTTAAAGTACAACTTGACATCAGTGGGAAAGGTGAAGGTAAAACCCAAAGAAAGAAAAAACTGTTCACTTGTGATGTGTGCAGAAGATCTTTTAACGCAGGCTGGTAATCTGAAGACACACAAGATGATCCACATGGGTCAAAAACCTTTTTCCCATGTAATGTATGCAGTAAGACTTTTACACAGGCTGGTAATCTGAAGACACACAAATGATCCATAGAGGTCAGAAACCATTTCATGCAATGTGTGTAATAAGACTTCTTCATGGCATATTATTTGCAGAAACACAAATTGCTCCATACTGTTGAGAAATTTTCAGGTGATGTGTGAAATTTAAGACTTTACATGGGCATGTAACCTGAAGACACATAAGGTGATCCATACTGATCAAAATTTTCATGTGATGTGTGCAGTAAGACTTCTACACAGGCTTGTAATATGAAGACACACAAGATGATCCTACTGGTGAAAAACCATTTTCATGTGATGTGTGCCATAATACTTTACACAGGCAGGGAGTCTGAAGAGACACAAGATGATCCATACTGGTGAGAAATTTTTTTCATGTATGTGTGCAGTAAGAGGTTTACATTGGCAGGGCATCTGAAGAGACACAAGATGACCATACTGTGAGAAATTATTTTCATGTGATGTGTTGCAGTAAGAGGTTTACACTGGCAAATACTTTGAAGAAGCATAAGATGATCCATACTGGGAAAACCATTTCATGTGATGTGTGCCAAAAAGACTTTTACACAGGGAGGTATTCTGAAGACACACAAGATGATCCATACTGGTGAGAAATTATTTTCATGTGATGTGTGCAGTAAGAGGTTTACACAGGCAAATACTTTGAAGAAAACATAAGATGATCCATACTGGTGAGAAACCATTTCATGTGATGTGTGCCATAAACTTTACACAGGCAGGTATCTGAAAAAGACACAAGATGATCCATACGGTGAGAAATTATTTTCATGTGATTGTTGGGATAAGATTTTACATTGGCAGGTCATCTGAAGAGACACAAAATGGGTCCATAAATGTGAAAATTATTTTCATGTGATGTGTGCAGTAAGAGGTTTACACTGGCAAATACTTTGAAGAATCATAAAATGATCCATACTGGTGAGAAACCATTTTCATGTGATGTGTGCCATAAGACTTTTACACAGGGAGGTAGTCTGAAGACACAACAAGATATCCATACTGGTGAGAAATTTTTTTCATGTGATGGTGCAGTAAGAGGTTTACACAGGCAGTCAGCTGAAAAACACAAGATGATCCATACTGGGGAGAAATTTTTTTTCATGTGATGTGGGGCATAAGAGTTTTATATGGGCAAGTCTGAAGGCACACAAGATGATCCACACATGTCAGAATTGAAACCATTAGCATAGATGTGTGCGTAAACCTTGACACAGGCAAGTTACCTGAAGAAATACCAGATGATCTGGCGAAAAATATTTTCATGTGTGTATGCATTAAGAATTTTAGAGAGGCAAGACACCGAAAAACAAAATGAAACCATATAGGTGAGAAATTATTTTTATGTGAGTGTGCAGTAAAGTTTTACACTTGCAGATACTCTGAAGAAAATTCAGCATAAGATTCAAGCTGTCAGAAAACATTTTGCATGTCATGTGTGCAGTAAGCCTTTTACGCTGTTAGTAGCCTATAAAACGCAAAATCCTTACTGAACGGAAAAACATTTTCACATGTGTTTTTTGCAATAAGACTTGTCACTTACACAAGCAAGTTGCTTGTAAAACATAAGAGATGCAATCCAGTGAATAATGTGTGCTGAAAGACTTGTACACTGGGAAACTCGAAGATATTTCAAGATAATTAGTGCTGGGCAAAAATTGATTTTGCTTTTCTGTGGATTAATAACTCTTTCCAGTTGACTTCTCTGGGTTTTTAAATGTGTTCATTTGATGCCACACTCCCAGTATTTTTCCATTGTTTTCAGTTTCAAAAATTACATTGTCTGCTTGACAGATTCTGTTTGTTTCTAATCATTCAAAATCAAGAAGCATTTACCTGCCTTTAATACATTAATGTATTTGCATACTCGGTTACTCAATTAATAATCAATAAACAATCATGACAGAGTCCTGCTAAAAGCCTAGCATCAAAGTCTGAACTGGCAAGAGTTTAAGCATTTTATATGATGACACCGGTTAGAGATTTTTTTCATGTGATGTATGCAGTAAGACATTTGGCATGTTACCTGGTGAGACACAGATGATCCATCAGCAGAGTAAGACATTTAGGGAGACAGGCTACTTTAAGGGACTCAAGATTATCCATGTTGGTCAGGAATCATGCTTTTTTTGTGTACATCCAAACAGTTGTACAGCTGGTATCTGGGAAAAAATACAAAAATGATCCTTACTAGTCAAAAGTCAAGTGCATCTGTTGGGTGTGAAAAGAACTGTGCCATAAGCAACGTTTTTTTTCCACATCCAGATAACATGAAAACAAAAGTGTTTCTGTACTGATCTGAAACAATTCTGTGTACACTAGGACTTAAATAAAGGCAGATGTCAGAACACACATATGCGTGCGCGTGCGTGCGCGCGCACACACGCACACACAACACACACAAAACCAGAACAAATTCGTCTGAAACTAGTTTCATGCAATGTGTGATGTTAACATGTTCTGCTCAAGAGATGAATGTCATATAAACGTGGTAGTTCTAACGTTCACTTGAAATCAAGAAAGATATACAGTGATTTTTACTGTGTTCTTAATTGAAGATATTGCATAGTACTTTGTACTTTAGTTGATAATACACATAATGACCAATGCTGGTTAGGAAAGAAAAAGCATTTAGTCTGTTGAGTACACATGAAAGAAGCTAAGAAATTAGATTAGGAATAGAGTTTTAGAACTTACCGCCAATGACATTGACAAACAAAGCACAAGACAAGACACGATGCATTTCAACCACTTGGGTCTTCATCAGGCGAAAAAATAAATCACATTTAACATGTTGGACAGTACAAACTACGAAAAACGAAAAGAGAATGAAAAATGACTCATCTGATATTGTCCATGAAGGCGGAAATGACATGAGGCCAGGGGATTATGGGAGAGGAAACAGAGGGGGGGGGGGGGGGGGGTTGCGTCAGGGGAGGTGTGTGTGTGTGATATGATAGGGTTGTGTGTCTAGTTTATTGGGATGGTGTGATATCTTTGTGATGGTTGTAATGGTGGATAGATAATAATGAAAAAAAAAAAAATGAAAAAAAAGGAGAAGAAAGGTGTGTGTGGGGGGGGATTTAAGGGGAAGGATCAAAACAAAATTAAGATTAGATAGATGGAGGGTTGCTGTAACTACTGTATGAAGTGAGTGAAGGGATGTGGTGGTGGTGTATGTAAGTGTGTGTGTATGTGTGTGTGTATGTGTGTGTGTTGGTAGGGATATTGCCAACTGATGTGGAAGAGGTGGGTATGTGTGTTTGGTTATTGTTGGATATTGATGCCTTGGGGTGTAGTGTGCCCAGTTTGGAAATGAGATGGGATTCTTGAGTTGTGCGTTCAAAGCTGTCACTCTGTGACTGCCAGAGTGCCATAACTTTGACATGGTCGATGTTGTGTTGGGTGTGGTTGAAGTGTAGGGCGACAGGTTTGGGTCGGTGGTGGCGGATATCAGCCGGGTGTTCAGCGATGCGTGTTCAAGTGTGCGTGACGTTCCCCTACGTAGATCTTGCCACACAGCTGGCAGTGGATGGCATATATAATGTTGCGGCTCTGACATGAGAATGTGCTTTGACTGTGAAGGAGTTTTTGGGCCCTGTAAGATGGTGTCTGGTTTGGTAAGGGGCAGATTTGCAGTTGGGTTTGGAGCAGGGTGAGTACCTGTGGTGGAGCTGTGGTTCTGTTCAACTGGATCGCACGAGGAGGTCTTGAGGTTTTTGTCACGTTGAATGTGATCATGGGTTTGGGTATGGAAGGCGGTTGTGTTATACCAAACCCATGATCACATTCAAACGTGACAAAAACCTCAAAGACCCCCTCGTGCGATCCAGTTTGAACAGAACCACAGCTACACCACCAGGTACTCACCCCTGCTCCAAACCCAACTGCAAAATCTGCCCCCTCACCAAACCAGACACCATCTTACAGGGCCCCAAAAACTCCTTCACAGTCAAACGCACATTCTCAGTCAGAGCCGCAACATTATATATGCCATCCACTGCCACTGTGTGGCAAGATCTACATAGGGGAAACGTCACGCACACTTAAAACACGCATCGCTGAACACCTGGCTGATATCCGCCACCACCGACCCAAACCTGTCGCCCTACACTTCAACCACACCCAACACAACATCGACCATGTCAAAGTTATGGCACTCTGGCAGTCACAGAGTGACAGCTTTGAACGCACAACTCAAGAATCCCATCTCATTTCCAAACTGGCACACTACACCCCAAGGCATCAATATCCAAAAATAACCAAACACACATACCCACCTCTTCCACATCAGTTGGCAATATCCCCTACCAACACACACACATACACACACACATACACACACACTTACATACACCACCACCACATCCCCTTCACTCACTTCATACAGTAGTTACAGCAACCCTCCATCTATCTAATCTTAATTTTGTTTTGATCCTTCCCCTTAAATCCCCCCCCCCCCCCCCCCCCCCCCCACACACAACAAAACACACCTTTCTTCTCCTTTCTTTTTTTTTTTTTTTTTTTTTTTTTTTTCCCCATTATTATCTATCCACCATTACCACAACCATCACAAAGATATCACACCATCCAATAAACTAACACACAACCCTATACATATCACACACACACACCACCCCTGACGCAACCCCCCCCCCCCCCCCCCCCCCCCCCCTCTGTTTCCTCTCCCATAACCCCCCCCTGCCTCATGTCATTTCCGCCTTCATGGACAATATCAATGAGTCATTTTTCATTCTCTTTCGTTTTTCGTAGTTTGTACTGTCCCACATGTTAAATGTGATTTATTTTTTCGCCTGATGAAGACCCAAGTGGTTGAAATGCATCGTGTCTTGTCTTGTGCTTGTTTGTCAATGTCATTGGCGGTAGTTCTAAAACTCTATTCCTAATCTTGCTTCGTTCGCCGCCTTCAGTCACTCCATTTTGAAATTTTAAGAAATTAGTTTACACTTGTTGATTGTTCACTGGGCGATATTTTTGTAGTTTTTTAAAAAAAAATTTAGTATGGTGTGTGTATGACTGCGAGTGTATACACACATGTTTGACAACTGTTGGCACATTCCTCGGGAAGTTGGGCTTTAAAAACTTTGCAGTAAAATGCTCATACCAATTATGGGAATGGTTTAGTTGTGAATATCTGCTGATGTACTGAAAGGAAAGTGTGCGTGTGTGTGTGTGTTTTAGCACACACATGTAACTGAGACATACAATAGTAGAAATCCAGGTGACCAACAGTCGTTCGCAACTTTACATATTTTGGATGTAATAATGTGAAAAGATTGCTCTTCCATTCATATAACTATAACTTTAATAATCTTCACAACATCATTTGGGCTGGCTGTGACCCAGAGATAATGAAATCATGATATATTTTGATTTCTTGAGAATTTTCTGTTTAAATTTTGGGTATTTGTCAAGAACCTTAAAGTTATGTATCAGCTGATTTGTATATACATCCAAGGTTAAAGAAATAAACAGTTCCATCATTTGAACCATACTTTTTTATCATATGGCCACAGACAACCCATACTCAAAAATGTGAGAATTGAATACAGTGACAATTGTGTATGAGTCTTAAACAACCAGCACTGTCGATGAGGAAATAAACTCTCTTCAGGACATTTTTGGTCTCATCTTTGAGCCACTCCCGTGGCATTACCCAATGATGCTCATTCCTCTCCCCATCCACAGACGGCCTGGGTCATCCTGTTTCTCCCTCCCCCCTCTCCACCCTAGTACTCTCCCCATCCACAGACAGCCTGGGTCATCCCGTTTCCTCCCCTCCCCCCCCCCCCCTCTCCCCACTGGTGCTCTCCCCATCTACAGACGGCCTGGGTCGTCCTGTTCCCCCCCCCCCCCCCCCCCCCCCTCTCTCTCTCGGCCCTAGTGCTCTCCCCATCCACAGACGGCCTGGGTCGTCCTGTTCCCCCCCCCCCCCCCCCTCTCTCCCCCCTAGTGCTCTCACCATCCACAGACGGCCTGGGTCGTCCTGTTGCCACCCCAGCACTGGCATTTCGCAGGGAGAGTCAGTGTTCAGTTTTCATGAGGCAGTCCACCAGAGAACACACAGTCACTTTGGTGGTGTTCACTGGTGCCGAGTCACTTTGGTGGTGTTCACTGGTGCCGAGTCACTTTGGTGGTGTTCACTGGTGCTGAGTCACTTTGGTCGTATTCACTGGTGCTGAGTCACTTTGGTCGTGTTCACTGGTGCTGAGTCACTGTGGTGGTGTTCACTGGTGCTGAGTCACTGTGGTGGTGTTCACTGGTGCTGAGTCACTGTGGTGGTGTTCACTGGTGCTGAGTCACTGTGGATCAGCAGTGGGTGAAGAGGAATACATACAGTAGGAACACATAGTACTGTAAAGCCAGCATAAACTATCAGCAGTGGGTGAAGAGGAATACATACAGTAGGAAAACATAGTACTGTAAAGCCAGCATAAACTATCAGCAGTGGGTGAAGAGGAATACATACAGTAGGAACACATAGTACTGTAAAGCCTACATAAACTATCAGCAGTGGGTGAATGAATTGTCAGAAGTGTGCAGTCAAGATTGATATCTAAAAAAGGCTGAACTGAAACATTAAACATTTCGATATGTAAAAAAGACTGAACTGAAACATTAAACATTAGACACTTCCTCTTTGAACCAGAATTCAGTTGTTTTTTAAGGTGCATAGGGCCAATGCACAGATTTGATGCATCTGCTTGGAGAGAGAGAGAGTGAGTGTGTGAGAAAGCAAGATTAAGACAACTGGTGGCCTTTCACTATAGATAAACCTGAATGTAAGTAATGAAAAGATCATGAGGTTTTCATCACCAGTCGAACTCACCGCAGTGGGTTATTTTACTCCAACTTGATTATTGTGTGATGCCACCTGCTGGATCGCCCCCAGGCAATTTTCAGGCTTTTTCAACTTTCTTAGGTCTCCTGTCTGAACATAGGATCATATCTCTTGTATGGGAAACTGTGTTCATAGTGATGCTTGCAGTGCAATGTGCATGGAGTGGATTGTGACATAGTGCATGGTGGATTGTTGACATGACAGTGGACTGTCCAGCCCTTTGATACACCTTTGTGGTGTGACATCGTGAGCTCATACTACATGCTGTGCAGCCCAGCTTCCTGATACACACTTGCAACACAGTGTGTGGGTTCACGTCAGTGAATTTCCCACCTCCTGTCATAAATAGTCTTGTATTGTGACGTAGTATGCGAGTTCCTAGCAGTATGAACTGTCAATCCTGGAGTGATACAACTCTGCAGTTTACATGATGTGGGAGTTAACTGGAAAGTGAGATGCCGACCCCTGGTTCCCTCCCTTCCCCTCCTCCATGATACCATCCTCCACCACCTCACAGCATCTCTTCATTTTTTTCAGAGTTATGGTTATTGACAGTTTCAACATCCTTGCCTGTCAGTCCACGCTCCATCTTTCCCATCCTGATTCCCCTTCCTGCCGTCCCCTGTCTGCTTCCCTTCTCTTCCCCCTCCTCTGTCCGTATGTTTAATACCCCCTCCCTTGTCCGTATGTTTTAATACCCCCTCCCTCCACCCATTGCCCCTGCCCACTCCTCTTCCATAACTGCCTTTCCTGAATTTCTTTTCATTTGTGTACACACACACACACACACACACACACACACACACACACACACACACACACCACACACATACATACATACATACATACATACATAATATAGTCAGTTATATCATAAGGAAGCACATGAAAGTTTCTGTACAGTCATGGATATTGTTGTGCATCGTGTTATTTTGATTGTAAAGATTGCACCAGTTCTAGTGACCAGTACAACTGAAGATAGGTAAAGGATAGATGTGATGTGTTCTTTGTCATGAATGCTTTGTAAGGCCTACTGCACTTATTTTGTTGGAAACAGATATCAGATACTTTTCATTTTGTATTACTGAGGTTGAATTGGCACATGAAAAAAGCTCTACACATAATTCAGGGTGTTAGTGTGAAGTACTGTCTGCTCATTTGTCTCTCATTGTCATGCCTGTCACTGTACCAGTGTTATGAGTGGATGAATTGGACGATGGTCTGATTATGTCCTCATAGTGTGTGTGTGTGTGCATGGGTGAAACCACACGTCCGGAAAATCCGAATTTCGGATTTCGTATTGGTCGTTTGTCCGGAAATCCGGACATCTGCGTTCGTTGTGGTCGATTTTCCTTTTTTGGGTAGTTTTCGGTGAAGCTGCGTTCTTGAACAACTCGCGCATGCGCCGTCCAAGTTGTTGCAAAACTTGTCTTCTGATTTGCGCCTTTTTCACGATAGCCTACAGCGTGTTCACGTCGCACGTCTTCACGTCGCAACGATCTTCTTCACGTCGGAACGGTCCCGTTGACCTAGATCTAGTCTAAATCTGCTGCACTTCATTCTCTTCTTTGAGCACGATGCCGTTTGTGGCTGTGAATGAAGACACGTCGCTGATCGATGCTTCTGTCCCCAACAAATGGTCTTGGCGATGGCTGACGAAAGAGGTCCGGACAATGATGGCGAAACGGGAAAGGGTGACACATTTCTGACTTGGTGCTGCAAAACCACAGCTGCTGGCGTTGCCCGGTGCATCGTCTGCTTGCAGGACATCAAGTATGGAAGCTCTGGCATAACGGCACTCAAAAAGCATGTCAAATACAAGAAACACCAGGAAAATGCAAAGGTAGGCAACGCTCTCTCTCTCTCTCTCTCTTATCATGTTGCTATGTTGAATTGTCTGTATGAATGATATGTGCTGAAATAATGTATGCTTGACAAGGACAGATTGTAAGACTAGGCTTTGGCCTAAAATCTTCATCCTTGGGTATTAAAGATCAATCAATCAATCAATCAGTCTCTCTCTCTCCTCTCTCTCTCTCTCTCTCTCTCTCTCTCTCTCTCTCTCTCTCACACACACACACACACACACACACACACACACAGTTTTTAGAATAGGAGTGGGTGGTCGGCTTTTATTGTGGGTTTTTTTTTGTTTTTTTTGGGGGGGAGGGGTTGTCAAAATAGTGTGCTAGATGGTGATTTTTTACTTCTAATTTGATAGCCCGTACATCATTGACGGCTGAGATGCACATGCTTACGTAATCAGGAGGTTGGCATTTGTTTTTATTGATTTTTAAGGTTTTTTTTCCCTACTGGTCAACAAAAGTTAAGGGCCAGAGGTCAAAAACTAGGATCAGTCAGCAAACGGGAAACAAACCTTTTTTCGCCTGATGGTGCATTAAGTTGTTGTTGTTTTTTGTGGGGGGGGGGCAGCATAAGTTACTCTGGGACACAACATTAGTCTTATTTCACTTATAAAAACATGCTGAAAGTACCTCAAAATGGTCTGATTTTAATAACGAAAATGTAAAAATGCTTCAGCTTCAGGGGCTTCGCCCCTGACCCCTGACAAGGGGCTCTGCCCCTTGACCCCGCCAGGGGGCCTCCCGGCCCCCTGGACCCCCACCTTTCAGGATTTTCAATTTTCCCAGGTTTCACCCATGTGTGTGTGTGTGTGTGCACGCTTCTGTTTCCATGTTCAGATCAGGCATTAACCTTTACCGTTTGAATGTGGGTATCCCATACCCAGACGCTCAGTAACATTAGCATATCTTCGAAACCGCTGCACCAATTGCTGTCAAATTTTAGAAGTTCCTCAGAAACATGAAAAGCTTAATGCAACGTCATTTTCATGAGAATGTGTTAATAAACAATGACGTAATTGAGTGTGTCATTTGAACTGTGGGGCCCGATCTTGTGGGTGTGGGTAACCCTGACTTATTAAAGAGTACAGTTCTACCACTGACTCGCCGGGCGTCGTGGGTGTGGGTAACCCAGATTTTTAAAAGAGACATTTTCTGCCCGATCCCGGGCGTCGTGGGTGTGGAAACCCAGATTTTTTAAAGGAACATTGGGCCACTGACTTCCCGGGGTGCGTGCGTGCGTGGAAAATCGTGTGTTGTGTGGGTGTGTGTGTGTGTGTGTGTGTTGTGCGGGGTTAGGAAAAGGAGGAGAGGGGGAGAAGAGAGAGAAGACGGACAGACCGAAAGACAGACGATAAAGACAGCCCGATAGACACAAAAATCATTTCTGGAGTGTGATGGTATGGTGTTTTTTGTGGTGTATTTGTGCGTGTGCGTGTGGTCATCGTGTCTGTGTGTGGTTTTTGGTTTGTGTAGTGGTGGGTTTTAGTGAAGGCTCGCATGTGTGTGTGTGGTTGTGTTCGTTTTCTTTTTAAACGCCCTTTTCACAATGCTTGTATTAACAAAAAAAAAAAAACCCCTCCCGCCCTTCCTATCTCTAAACCTCCCTCCCTTTTCCCTTCAAAATGAAATTTTAACAAAAAAAAGACAATAACAACTAAAAAAACTTTTGGTAAACATTAAATCAAGAGTAACTGGGCTCCTTTTTAAAGCCCTTGTGGTGCCAAGGAAAGCGGAGCTGGAGTGCCCCTGTAAGTTTGAATTGAAATATGCTGTGTAGGGGGTGTGTGTAATTGGGGTTTTTGTCGAATGGGGGATGTTGTTTTGGGCTGTGTTATAGATGTGTACAAGTGTGTGTCATGCTGTTGTTATGCGTGTCTGTGTGTCGCGCATGTTGTGTTCATGCTTGGTGTGTGTGTGTGGTTATGAATTTGGGTGTACATACGCACAGATCAGCCCCACCCCGGTCGGCCCCAATATTTTTTGCATTGACAAAAAGTAAAGACTACACAATTCACGCACAAAGTTCAGGAAAAATTTTTCCAAAGCACAAACAATTATTTGTCCAGGCCCAAAATTTTTTTCTTCGTGTGGCAATGTTTTTACGGGGGAGGGTCAGCGGCCAAAACCCCAACGGACTTTTTTTAAAGGGGGGGGGGGGGGGGGGGGAGAGATTTAAAAAATGTGGGGGAAAGAAAAGAAAAAAATTTAAATTCACAAAATGTAAGTGCACTTGCAACTTTTCTTTGTTAAAAAATTTTGGATACTGTTTTATATCCACCAAATGTTAATAACTTTCTCTGTCTCTCTCCCCCCCCCCCCCCCCCCCCCCCCCCCCCCCCCCCCCCCGAATTTCTCTTTTCTCTCCCCTTCCCCCCCCCCCCCCCCCCCCCCGCCCTCTCTCTCTCTTTTCCTCGCGCTGGCTGATGGGGTTTTAAATGGGGAAAGGGGGGGGAGGGGTGGGGAGGGGGGTGGGGGGGGGGGTTCATTTCGGCAGTGCACGTGCGTGTCGTGTGCCGGTTTATTTCTCTTTTTTTTCCCCTTTTATTTATTTTTTTTTTTGGGCCCGTTTTGGTGATAGTTTTTCCCCATGGGGGGGAAAAAGAGAACGGGGAAGGAGGGGGAGGGGGGGGGGTAGAGGGAGTGGGGGGGGGGGGGAACAAAGTGGCGTTGGCTGGGGGGGTTTCCCAGGGGCCCTTCCCAGGTCCTCCAGGGTGACATGGTATCCTGAAACCATTAAGGTATTCTGTACTGCCCGCATTGGAGCGAAGGGGTATGCAGAACACATCAGTTTTACAAGTTTCCCCAAAAATATGTGTCTGGTTCTGTGTTTTCATCGAGTTCACAGTGTTGATTATCAAACATTGTCTGTTTTGTGTGTTTCTTTTTGAAATGAGCTATTGCCATCCCTTTGGGTTTTTTAAAAAATTCTCATACCTTGTGTACAGTTGTCCTTGATTGTCAGAGTGTCAGACAAAGAACCGGCAAACATGCTTATCTCCAGCATTTCCCTGGTCAGGTATTCCCGGTCATAGCTGCCGGCATCAGGTCGGGGAAGCGGCACCCACTGCATCCCTGATTTTCCTGGGGGAACCAGGGTCTTGTGCCCCTTGGTGCCCAGCTTTGCAACAAATGAAAAAAGGAAAAAATTAAATATATACTAATAATTTTTCGTCTGGAGAAATGTGCACAAAAGTTTCTTTATTAAAGCTGTGAGTGACATTTTTAAATCATTTTTTGTATTGCATCCCGTTTGTAGTGTTTATGGATGACTGGTTTTGGGGGGGGGGGGGGGGGGGGCTGTGTGTTGTGCCTGCATCCTGGTGGTTGGGTTTATTTGCTAACTGAACCCCTTTTTTGGGTTTACAAGGGGTTTTACAATGCCTTTTCATTTTTGTGATTTGGTTCTGTGATTATCAATGAATAAACAAGTGTACATACTAAAATCGTTCTTGAATTTTTCTCGTGACCCCTTTTTTTCATCAATTTTCCTTTTCTCTCTCTTCTCTCTCTCTCTCTCTTCTCTCTCTCTCTCTCTCCTCTCCTTTCTCCCCCCCTAACACTATGTGTGCATGTGCAAGTATGTTGTTTGGTATTTTTGGGTTGTGCGAAATTGCATGTATGTTTGGGCCACAAAAAAAAGAAAAAAAATAGAGCGGTTACTTCAGGCCCCCCAGAGGCTCGGTAAACCCCTTCCAAAACACTCCCCTCGAGGAAGAGGAGGTGTTTCAGCCCGGGGCTAACATATTGAAACTAAGAAATAGTTCCAATCGGTAATTTTTATTCATAATTATATAAAAAATTCAATTTTTTTTTCCTTTCATCAATCACTCGCTCTCGTCTCATTCAATTCCAAAAATATCAGAAAGGGAAGGGCGTGGAATTTCCCTCACAACTTCGGGGTAGAATTAAGAAACAAGTAATAAAATCCAAGAGTAAAGGCCCAAAAAAAAAAAGTAAATTTCAGAGGTAAGAATCGAAGTTCCGCACACACACAAATCGTACTCTTTCGGCCTACCCCAACCCCCCCTCCCCCTCCATAATCCGCCACACACATGATGCTTTACACGATCCACCACAAACCACACACACACACACCCGGAAAACAAAATACACCAACACGAACTAAACTCGGGATTATATTTGGGGGGGGGGTGATATGAATTTCCCACCTCACCGTTCGGGTCAGCAGGTTGTGCAAGTCATCTAGAAAGGTGCTGTGATTTCCATTTTCATAACGATCATAAAAGTTCATCAAAAAACAAAAGTGATGCTAATTCATTTAAGAAGCATCTTCCTTTATCTTAACCAGTGAAGTTTCATATTGTTTACTTACCCCCGAAAAGAAAAGACTCGTCAGCTCTTTTACCTCCATTGTGCTGTGCTGCGTGAGGTTGCTCCCCTGGCGGGAACTGGTTTGAAAAGTGCCTCTCCTTTGTGCGGCCGAAAATAACGGGCCCCGTGCGGGCGGTCAGTGTGGGTATGTGATACCCCCAGCAAGGGTGGTACATATTTCGGAAAAGGCTTTTGGCGAGTCTGGGGGTTGTACCCCCACGAGATCGCTCCGTGTAGTAAAAATCGGTTTATCCGGTAAGGTTAACAGACGGGGGAATTTCCCCCTTTCGGCGGAATTCCCCCCTTTTTGGGGCCTCAGAGGTCATTTTTTTTGATGAGCAAATCCGTTGAGAAATGGGGGTGGGGGGGGGGGGGGGGGTGGGGGGGGTAACATTTATAGAGCTCTTCGCCTTAGGCGAAATCACGCTCGCTGGCCTAATGCGAGGGGGGAGGGGGGAAACACGTCGCGTTGACCGTCGAGCAACCTACCCACTGTTGTTCGGTCATTTCCCTTTTAAAATGAGCCCCCCCGAACAAGTACAAGAACAACGTCAATCTTCTCTTTTTCCCCGTGGGCGTAGGGGGAGATGAGAGACCTCTCGAAGCCAGGCCGCCATCCGGCCTGTCCCCTGCCTGTGCATCAGGTGGGCCTCCATCCTGGTCCTTTTTTGATGTTGTCCACCCGCTTTTTGGGTTGTCGTCCCTTCGTCTGCGCCTTCCCGGTGCCCTGGATGACTGTTTTTGGGGAGTGAATTTTTGGCGTAAGGGCATGCCCGAAACCCCGCACTTCCTCTTCTTGACTGTTGCCAAGGTGGGCCTGCAAGTGATGCTATTTGGTCCTCACAAAGGGCTTTTTTCTTCCGGTCTACCAAGAGACCCGAGCAACGCCGAAGCATTTTGTTTCAAACGTTGGATTTCTCTTGGTGGTCTCTGCTGTCTGGGCAGCTTTCGCGCCAACGCAGGGTGGACGCACCAGGACTTGTCAGCTTTTCTTTGAGGAAACTGATCTCCCCGCTCTTCCGATCTTGTTTGCTTTGCCCAATGCTGCTGTTGCGATGCAGTTGGCTTTATTCCCGTTGTAGAGCGACCGTCTTTGGTGAGGTGGCGCCAAAGGGATTTTAAAACGCCCCCCCCTTCTTCAAGCTGTTTTCCCTTATGTAGATTTCGGGGGTTTAAACCCAATCTATCAACCAAAGGGAAATAATCCCGCAGCCCTTTTTCCCCCATCTTTTTTTTATAAGTTTTTGACTGGTGAAAGGGGGAAAATGTTCGCACGTTAAATGAAAAAGAAAAAGTGTTGGCAAATTCCATTTTATTCCTCATGAAAAAAAAAGTGGTTGGAAATGGCGGATGAAGTTGTGAACACAAAAATCGTTTTAGCTTCTGTCGCCCTGAGTGCAACTTGATGGGGGGTTTATTAAAAAAAAATGACCGACCATTGTGTGGGGAAAAAACTTTTATCAGCACAAATGGAATTCCGTTTTAGTATTGTCTTTTTTTGTGTGGGGAAGAACTATTGTTTTTCAGCTGCAAAAGGACAATCCTGTTTTGTGGTCTTCATTGTGGGGGAAGAAATATTACAGCCCAAAAAGGGCAACCCCTTTTTTTTTTGGGCTTTATTGTGTGGGGAAAACTATTTTTTTAGCCAGAAAAAGGACAATTGTTTATGTGGTTTTTCATTTTGTGTGGAAGAATATTGACCAGCAGCCACAATCCGTGTCCATGTGTCTTCTGGAGTCCTGGGTGGGAGGGTATGTCAATACTTTAAAAATTTTTGTTTATGATTTGACACACACACATGCACACACACGTTGACAGAGTGCACACATGATTCAAACGCTCCACATCACACATTTTTTCTTGATCATTTGGTGTACGATTAGATTTTTTCAATGTTAAATTCAAAAATCCCTTCAGCTTAGGGGGGTTCGCCCCCAACCCCCCCCCCCCCCCCCCCCCACCCCCCCCCCCCCCCCCCCCCCCCCCCCCCCCCCCTAATTTTTCCCCCAACCCCCGCCATTTTCCTTTTCCCCCCTTTTTAAAAATCTCCCGCTCTCAGCGGGGAAAAGCCCCCTGTTTGTTTTTTTTTTTGGTCTCGCGAAAAGAAAACATGTGTTGAACAAAAAAAATTTTACCCCCAGAAAGACCAGAAAGAGTTTGGGTTTCACAATAGTATGTGGGAACAGGAGGCTGTGCTTGGTCCACCCCCCCCCCTCTGGTTTTCAAACATCTGGAAGTGAACTCCCCCATCCCCCCTTCTCCATCCCCTACTTTACCAAAATTTCTTTTTCATGCTTTGGGTTTACTTTCAGGCTATAGAGTTTCTGTTTATTTTTTTCAAAATGCAAGAAAGAATTGGAAACCCCGTTGAAAAGAGTAGTTTGGGGAGAAAAAAAGATTGTTCACAATGGCCTTTGCTGTTAGGGGAATTTTTTTTAGGAACACCTTAGCAATGTGTGGGGGCGGGGCGCACCCGCGCATGCATATACTCACGAGTTGTTTTGTTGTGTAAAAAATTTAAAAACATAGAAAAATGAAGTTTTATTTTCGTCTGCAAAAATGAGATTTTTGGGATATGAAATTGAATCAGTCTGAAATTTTTTTTTAATCACGTGCAAAAATGAATTTTTGAACTGCAACTTTTTAGTATCCATTGAATTATTAAAACTTGAATTTGTTTTTGTTGTTTTTATGCAAAACATTTTTGTTAAAAACCCAAAAGAAATTGGTGTGCTTTTTTTGTGTTTGTTGTTGCAAAACTTTTGTTATTAAAACCAAATAAAAAAGGGGTCTTTTTGTGTGTTTGTTTGTTGTGCGAAAATTTTGAATGTTGATCTTCCCCTTTAAAATTTACTGTTCATTTTTTCCTCAAACTTCCCAAAGATGTTTCACTTTCTTTTTCTCGCCTGTCTGTTTTCTCTCACTCTCAAGGGTTTTCTTCACCCTGTAAAAATTTCCCGCCGTCGATCCACAATTTAAAACACTCTACTGCAGGGGATTTTAAGTGAGGATTTCCATTGTTTAGGCGGTTTTTTTAAAGTTTTTTTGGCCCCGAATTTTTGGTTTGTTTTATTGAAAAACAAACAAAAGATATGTTGATTTCTTTTGTTGCTAAGTGTGGCAGGTTGTGGATGGGCATTTTTAACTTGACATTGTATTGCAGTTGAACAATGAATTCACTGTAGAAATGCAAACCAAATATAGATGGTGTTCTAAAATAGGAGCCACACATGTACTGATGCTGGACAAAGTCATGAAATAGAATGGAGCACAGAATGCACTTTTATCTGTCAGCATTGGCAGTGCTCTGTAGATTGGAATTAGATGTGTGAAGACTTCATATCATCTATCCTCTGAAGATGGGTGTGTGGCTGCCTCTGTGGCAGGTTGAACAAAAACAGCCTACATAATGACCACTCACTGTATGAAATGTGTTCAGTGACCTGGTCATTGTTAAGATACAGTAGGTGACTCCAGGAGTGTTCAGGTGATAAATACTGTGACATTCTTGCACTGAATAAGACGTACAACTCATGGTATGAAGTTTCAGCCATTTAATGTAGTTCTTGCAGTACTCTCTTCCCAAAGAGTATCAAGGGGAACAACCCTACACCCTCCGCTTTAAGTTTTTATGTAAAATAATTAAACAGCAAAGATACTGTAAGGAACTGGAGTAAGTAAATAAAAGAAATCAACGATCACTCTCACTCAAAGTGAGGCAGTTAACACTGAACACTATCGTAAAAAAATTCTGTCCTAAGCAGAAGTTTGACCACTGTCACTTCAAAAGAAACTGTGTTGGGTTTGTTTTTTTTTTTTTTTGTAGTTCAACTTCAAATGAAACATTAAACACAACACTGTTATTAAATGGAAACGATTTGACAACCGGTCAAATTTGAACTAAAATAGAAAAAAAAAATTTCAGTTAGTAGTTCGATCACAGATCCAATCGATCTGGAGCCTTGCAGAATCTTCTGGGCTGATCAGCCAAGGCAGGAGTAGACCCCTGGAAATCCGAAGCAGTCTGGAGGATAGGTTCCGGTTTGGAGACGCCGTGGCACAGTGTGATGACCCCATGCGGCATGCAGAGGTCTGGGGCAAACAAGCGTGGCTGGACAGGACCCAGGAGCAGTCACAGGGGGAACTGGTTCCATGGAAGCAGACCCAGGAAATAGGTCCACAAGCGTAGGGGCAATGGAGGTTGTGGGCTCCTCACTGGAAACAGTAGGATCCGCAACCATGGGAAGAGATAGGCTCGTAGGTTCTTCGTCATCAGTCCAACGTTTGCGGATGTGATCAATGTGGCGCCTGATCACACGACCATCTCCTATCTCAACCTTGAAGGACAGAGGGCGGGACTTCAAGAACAGTTCCAAACAGCCAAGTCTTGCCAGGCCCAAAATTACGAACATACACTTTGTCACCGACGTATTGTACCAA
>JAFLJL010016206.1:27972-52972 GCA_018398815.1 Conus ventricosus
CTTTTGATTAGTTTTCTATCAGGAGTTTGAAAAATATGCCTGTCAGAGTGTAAAAAAGGCTTCAGCTTCAGGGGGCTGTGCCCCTGACCCCCGCTGATCAGGAGGGGGGCCAGCCCCCCTCCCGAACCCATCCCAGGGTCCTTACCGGTCCTACATTTGAAACCCCTCAAGTAAGGCCTTAAAAGTCTTATATTAGCTCAATGTCCTTACAAGTCCTTATGACACCCAATAAAATTGTCGATGGAAAAATTTGTGGTTGGAAAATCTCGGAAGCAAGCGTACTTACTCAGAAATCTGCTCGCCAATGGGTTCTGACAAATGGCCCTAGCCTAGCAGACAACTTCAGTTTGGAAGTTTTGTTTTTTCTCAAGGTCTCGTCCTAGTTTTTGCATGGTCCGTTTCGCGTGAAACTCGATACTTGCATCCATTATTTTCCAGTCTTTTGCTCAAGGAAATCGAAATGCCAGGAAAGTGCATTTCAGGATCGTTGGGTAAAAAAAAAGCAGTACAAGGACTGGTTGCTGAAGGATCCCCAAAACAAACATATGCTTGATGTTCTGTGTGCAAAAGATAAACTGCATTTGGCGTTGATGGCACGTAGGTTGTGCTAGACCAATTCATAATATGGAGGTGTGGAGGGATTTTGTCATTGACAAAAAAAAACTCCTTGTCTCAGCATCAGGAGCCTGGGAAGATATGACAGATACCTTGCTGAACAGAGGCAAAGGAGGAGGCAGCTGTGGAAAAAGAGAAGAAAAAGGGGTTAGGAGAAAAAACGGGTCACCTGAGGAAGAAACATAAATGCACCAGTGATGAGGCACGTCATCTCTTGAAGAGGCTGACCGTCTAAGCTTCAGCCCTCAGGAGCAGAGAAGTTTCAGTCTGGTTGAACGATCCAACACTCGCGTTTGTTAGCTAAGGACAGAAAAATGAAGCAGAGAGAGTTCCCAGGACATCACAAGGTCAAAAAAAGAATGGAAAAAATGCTGATTAATTTAAGGCCAGTGTATGTGTGTGTGTGTGTGCTCTTTTTTTCTCTCGACATATTTCGGGATCTGAAAGTGCCTATGACCACTAATAACAGTTTTGTTTTGTTTTCTCATTCTCAGTGTCATTTTTTTTTTTTACTTATCTCTTCTGTTGTGAAAGATTGACATTCAAGTTTTAAGTTTTCAGCTATGACTGTCAGGTTAAAGTATCAGCTGGTTTTAGTTTTAGGTGTGAAAGAGTGGATTGAAGTGGAAGACAAGAGACTCAAGACTTTGTTCTTACTGAAGACTGAACAAGGGAACAAACAGTTTCAGTGTGATTTGATTCTGCAGTACAGCAGCCAAGTTATATTGGGTGTACGCTGTGTTTGGTGCATTTCCAGGGAGAGATATACAATACGTTTGTAATATATAATGCTGCTAATGTTAATGTAGAGGGCCCTTACTAATTTGGGAAAATGTCCTTATGGGTCCTTAAAAAGGTCCTTACCTGGCATAAGCTCAAGTCCCTGGGAACCCTGCCACCCCCCCGTGAGGTGTTACTCTTTTTGACTCTGGGAGGTTGGCAGCTATGTAGTTATCATTATTACCATCATCATCCATCGTCATCATCCACCATCATCATCTTTGGGGTTTTTTTTTTGTTGAGTGGTTTTTTTTTTTTTTGGTTCTTTGTTTGGGGGGTCATCTTCCACTTTTTATTAACCTTTTTTGGCAGAATTACATTTTCCCCGCTTGGGTTGGCACCACTCGCTCTGATGTTCATGAACAGGTTTTGGGTTTTCCACAAGGGAACACCCTGTTTTCTGCCCTCTTTAGCATAAAAATCACAACATTTGTTAATTCAGTTCAGCAAAATTTTCTGACTGCTCTTTGTTTGTAGATGTTTTTTTGTCCTCTATGTAGCTGGAAGCTTGTACCCAGGTGTTCAGCGCAGCTCCAGCTTTTTGAGGATAAGATACATCTGTGTGTAGAAGAAAATGGTTTTAAACCTTTTCAGCTACTAAGACCAGTGCATTCACTTTCAAAAACTTTTTCAGTTCTCTGCTGATCCTGAAATCCAAATACCGGTAGGTAAAATTTCAGTTCTAGCTGTAAATAAGGCCAAATTTCTGGTAGTTATTTTTTATCAAAAAGCACAGCTTTCTTATTACATTATTAAACTTGAAACTTCTTGCAAGAAAGCTCTGAACATTCTGCAGGTCATAGCGCATACTGATGGCACTGAAGAGAAAACTTGCTGCACCTCTACATAGCTTGGTCCTTTCTAAACTGGACTATGGCTATGTTGTGCAAGCTCTGTGAGAACCCTGTTACCTGAACTTTTGGATCCTGTTCTACATTAAGAGCTTGGTCTCTGTCTTGGAGCTTTCCGCACCACAAGCTCATAGAAGCCCTTTGTTTCCGGATTTTTGCCCGGATTTGCTTTTTGGAGTTTTGTGATAAAAAATGAATGTTTTAAAGAAAATTTGATTTTAAACTTGAGTATGACACTCTTTTTTTTTTTTTTTTGCGGGTCATTTGATGTATAGAAAATAAATGGTGTTGAATTTTAACTTTGCATTTTAATTGTCACTTTGTTCTGTTTATATGGTGTTTCAGCCCTGATATGGCTTTTGTGGTTGGCAGGGCTTGAAGCACATGATTTGATTTGTTGGTTTTTGTCTTTTACACAAGATTGATATTGCAGAGATCCTGATACATCCATATTTTTCCAGTTTGTGCTTTTTTCCCCCTTGGTTTTCTCTTTGTTTACAATGACACAAGTTTGGCTTTGGTTGTTTAGGAAAATGGAGTTTAATGATTTATAGTGATCATGATTTGGTTCTGGAATAGTACAGTTTATTATCATTGCCACAGACAATCAGTTCTCTGTCTGTTTCAGACTCCATCTTGATTGGTCTGAAATGAATTGTGAGATCACAGCCAGAACACTTCATGAAACAGCCTGTCAGAATCCATCAGCTACCTTCGTCAAGTCTGAAGCAGACGGACAGACAGATTATGGTCAAGGTATTAAAACTGAGCCAGTTTTGAAGAGGGATCTCCTTCCCCCGTACCAGATAGACAACCAGGAAGGAAGGCGGGCTCAGTCTTCAATCTTGCATTTGTGTGCACAGCTCCTCTGTGTCGGCAGATTCTTCACTAGCAGAGAATTTTGAACTCCATGAAAAAAACCTTGCAATGGAAGCATCAGTGTGGGAAAGGGTGAGAGTACCGCTGTTTTACTCAGTATCTGTAATACTCATACCACCATAAATGATGTTAAGATTGAACCTGTTTGTGGCATTATGTCTGAACCAGCCACAGCTTATGTTGACAGTGATGTCATCATGACTGAACCAGTGATATCAAACATCAGTGATTTCATCAAGACTGAACCAGTGATATCAAACATCATCAGTGATGTCTCATGACTGAACCGTGTATCCAAACATAAGCAGTGATGTCATCAAGACTGAACCAGTGATATCAAACATCATCAGTGATGTCATCAAGACTGAACCAGTGATATCAAACATCAGCATGATGTCATCAAGACTGAACCCGTGATATCAAACATCAGCAGTGATGTCATCAAGACTGAACCAATGATATCAAAAATCAGCAGTGATGTCATCAAGGCTGAACCTGTCACATCAAACATCATCAGTGATGTCATCAAGACGAACCTGTCACATCAAACATCAGTTGTGATGTCATCAAGACTGGGGGAACCTTCACCACAAAATAAACAGTGATGTCATCAAGACTGAACCCGTCACATCAAACATCAGCTGTGATGTCATCAAGACTGAACCAGTCACACAAACATCAGCTGTGGGCGTCATCAAGACTGAAACCAGTCACACAAAAATCAGCTGTGATGTCATCAAGACTGAAACCAGTCACATTTAAACATCAAGCAGTGATGTCATCAAAACTGAACCAGTCACATCATACATCAGCTGTGATGTCATCAAGACTGAACCAGTCACATCAAACATCAGCTGTGATGTCATCAAGAATGATGCTGTCACAGCAAGCCTCATGAGTGAGCACCAACAGAAAGTCATGGGATGGCGGCATGTTTAACCATCAGATCTGAATCCATGAAAGTACAAGGATGAGGACAGGAGCAGACAAGCAGCTGATGAACAGGTTTGTACTATCTCCCCTTTCAGTAGATCTTATTTTGCACTAGTTTTGTTATGAAAAATTTAATTTGGGAAAGTGATTTTTAGTCTTAATGGAGATCCTTTAAATCAAGTCCCCCCAAACGAAAACAAATACGAAAATAAAACAATGAAAAAGTAAATGTTCCCCCCCCCCCCCCCCCCCCCCCCCCCCCCCCCCCCCCCCCCCCCCCCCCCCCCCCCCCCCCCGTTGCTTCCCACCCCCCCCCCCCTCCTTTCCCCCTACCATCCCTCTCCCTTTTCCAAAAGCTGGGGAGTTTCAAATTTGGCTCTGAGTTGACCTTTTTTTTAAAAATCTCTTAAAAGAAAATATAGTGGGTTTCTGGCATGTTCAGACATTCTGTAGGGCCTTTTTCTGAAAGTGGGAAATTCTGTGAGGTGCTGTAACAGTGTAGGAACATGGCTTTCTTTAAACAAGATGATGTGGTCCACCATGGAGGACCAAATCAGGAACAAATGTGATGGCAATGGCTGAATGAAACTGACGGTGATAGCAGTGAATATCCTGTTTGCCCCAAAGTGAGCGTGGCTGACACATATGCCTGTACTGTTCATTAAAAAACAAATGATAGCAGTGAATATCCTGTTTGCCCAAAGTGAGCGTGGCTGACCAATATGCCTGTACTGTTCATTAAAAAACAATCACCTGCTGGAGTGATTCACAGAAAGAAGAAACTCTGAAACCATCTTGAAATTTGCCGAGAATGATGAAAAAAAGAAACGGATTAAAAGTGGGGAACAGGGCAGTGGTATGTTGTGTGTGTGTGTGTGTGAAGGCATGAGGGAAGAAGCATAGCTATGATGTAGATTAGATGCTTATGTGATTTTGTTTACACAGTAACTAAAATGCATCAGCAATATTCTGGATCCTGGAAATTGGACTAAGCCATTTTTGTTCATATATTACAGAAGTCCATTGCCTCCCTCTCCCATCCCCTACCTCAAAATCCCTTCCATTTGTGTGACAAGATCACAGGAACGTTTTTTCACTGTGTCTGTAGGTCAGACACTTTAGTTTAGTCCTTAACTTTCCTGAGCTCGTCAAATAAGCTGAAGACTTTTCTTTTGCATGATCCTGTAGGAATTTTATTTTTGTCGTTGACAGTAAAATTGGTCCCTTTGGCCTGAAGAAGTAGCTGCAGGTAAGTTTGTTTTTTTCTGTGCAGGAGATGACCAGAATGGGTTTAAAAATCAAGGAAATCAGTCTCTGCTGAGGGCGGGGGATAGGGAAGGGGGAAAAGGGAGCTCCCCTCTGTGCCTCCTCCTCCCCCCTCCTCCTTCCTCCTCCACTCCCTCTTCCTGTCCGACCTTCCAACCCCCCCCTTTTCCCCTTTCCTTCCCAAACCCTCTGTAGTCCCTGGTTTTGAATATTATCACTGGCTTGAGAGCTGAAACTAGCAGCACATTAAACCCATTTGTCGTTTTACTGATAATTCCTTGAAACTTTGATCCCTTCACATCAGTGCAGTGAAAGATACTGGCTCGCTTTCCTTTCCTTTTCTTTTTGTGTTACCCTGTGATTTTGGATAAGGCTGCCTGATAAAAGGATAGGAGTGATGTTTATGATGTGTTCAATTTGTTGATGGTAGTGATGTAATATGATTATGACACTGATAATGAAGTAATATTTCTGTTTATACAGGAAGATGACAAACCTGTGTCTTTCACTTGTCAAGCATCGGGGTCAGCTCAGAAAGCAGTGGTTTGTGGTGTGTTCAGTACAACTGTGACATCAGTAGGAAAGGTGAAGGTGAAACCAAGAAAGAAAAAACTGTTCACTTGTGATGTGTGCAGATCTTTTACGCAGGCTGGTAATCTGAAGACACACAAGATGATCCACATAGGTCAAAAACCATTTTCATGTAATGTATGCAGTAAGACTTTTACACAGGCTGGTAATCTGAAGACACACAAGATGATCCATAGAGGTCAGAAACCATTTTCATGCAATGTGTGTAATAAGACTTCTTCATGGGCATATTATTTGCAGAAACACAAATTGCTCCATACTGTTGAGAAATTTTCAGGTGATGTGTGCAGTAAGACTTTTACATGGGCATGTAACCTGAAGACACATAAGGTGATCCATACTGATCAGAAATTTTCATGTGATGTGTGCAGTAAGACTTCTACACAGGCTTGTAATATGAAGACACACAAGATGATCCATACTGGTGAGAAACCATTTTCATGTGATGTGTGCCATAAGACTTTTACACAGGCAGGTAGTCTGAAGAGACACAAGATGATCCATACTGGTGAGAAATTATTTTCATGTGATGTGTGCAGTAAGAGGTTTACATTGGCAGGTCATCTGAAGAGACACAAGATGATCCATACTGGTGAGAAATTATTTTCATGTGATGTGTGCAGTAAGAGGTTTACACTGGCAAATACTTTGAAGAAGCATAAGATGATCCATACTGGTGAGAAACCATTTTCATGTGATGTGTGCCATAAGACTTTTACACAGGCAGGTAGTCTGAAGACACACAAGATGATCCATACTGGTGAGAAATTATTTTCATGTGATGTGTGCAGTAAGAGGTTTACACAGGCAAATACTTTGAAGAAGCATAAGATGATCCATACTGGTGAGAAACCATTTTCATGTGATGTGTGCCATAAGACTTTTACACAGGCAGGTAGTCTGAAGAGACACAAGATGATCCATACTGGTGAGAAATTATTTTCATGTGATGTGTGCAGTAAGAGTTTTACATTGGCAGGTCATCTGAAGAGACACAAGATGATCCATACTGGTGAGAAATTATTTTCATGTGATGTGTGCAGTAAGAGGTTTACACTGGCAAATACTTTGAAGAATCATAAGATGATCCATACTGGTGAGAAACCATTTTCATGTGATGTGTGCCATAAGACTTTTACACAGGCAGGTAGTCTGAAGACACACAAGATGATCCATACTGGTGAGAAATTATTTTCATGTGATGTGTGCAGTAAGAGGTTTACACAGGCAGGTCAGCTGAAGAGACACAAGATGATCCATACTGGTGAGAAATTATTTTCATGTGATGTGTGCAGTAAGAGTTTTATATGGGCAAGTCTGAAGGCACACAAGATGATCCACACATGTCAGAATTGAAACCATTAGCATGAGATGTGTGCTGTAAGACCTTGACACAGGCAAGTTACCTGAAGAAATACCAGATGATCTGGCGAAAAATATTTTCATGTGGTGTATGCATTAAGAATTTTAGAGAGGCAAGACACCTGAAGAAACAAAATGATCCATATAGGTGAGAAATTATTTTCATGTGATGTGTGCAGTAAGAGTTTTACACTTGCAGATACTCTGAAGAAAATTCAGCATATGATTCAAGCTGGTCAGAAATCATTTGCATGTCATGTGTGCAGTAAGCCTTTTACGCTGGTAGGTAGCCTATAGAGACGCAAAATCCTTACTGAACGGAAATCATTTGCACATGTTGTGTGCAATAAGACTTGTCACTTACACAAGCAAGTTGCTTGTAGAAACATAAGAGGATGCAATCCAGTGAATAATGTGTGCTGAAAGACTTGTACACTGGCAAACTACGAAGATATGCAAGATAATTAGTGCTGGTCAAAAATTGATTTTGCTGTGTTCTGTGGATTAATTAACTCTTACCAGTTGACTTCTCTGGTTTTCAAATGTGTTCATTTGATGCCACACTCCCAGTATTTTTCCATTGTTACAGTTTCAAAAATTACATTGTCTGCTGACAGATTCTGTTTGTTTCTAATCATTCAAAATCAAGATACATTTACCTGCCTTGAATACATTGATGTATTTGCATACTCGGTTACTTCAATTAATAATCAATAAACAATCATGACAGAGTCCTGCTAAAAGCCTAGCATCAAATGTCTGAACTGGCAAGAGTTTAACCCAATGCCTACCGGATCGACCGAGATCGACCGCGAGATTTCCTCCTTCTGAATACCGGATCGACCGAGATCGACCGCTGAATACTCGGTCAACGACTTTCGCTTTCACCATCGCATATCCCAGAATGCAATTGCGACAGAAGAGTCTTCCGGTACTTCCGTTTCTGGACGCCATTTTGGTTTTTGTTGCATGAGTTTTGGTGGAGTAGTTTCGCTGCTGTGAATTTTCAAAGTTCGGCTTTTTTTCGCGAAGATTTTCTGGGAAAATGGCGGATCAAGTAACTATGCAACTTGCAGAATTCATTTTCTGAAGTGATATTGATGAAGAGAGCGTATTTGCGGGCTACACTCTTAAAGATTTGAAGCAAGACGATTCGGACGTCAATCTTGACCTAGTTATGAATAAAGATCGACTGCCGACTGATTTTGAGGCCGGAATCAATGATTCAGGCGATGATAATGACGATGTCGAATAGCCCATTGCTGCTGGGCCCAGACCCCCCAAAAAAGAAAATTCGAAAAACAAAACTTGCTAGAGATACTTTAATTCTTGACTGGAGTGGTTGGCTACAAGAAGTGAAGCCCCCCAAAAGTTTCCCTTGTTTTGATAGCCAGGAAACCGGGTCAGTCAGTGGGTGTGTCCCACGATTTGCCTGTAGGAGCATCACCTTTAGCTTTTTGATTTCAGAAGAATTTTGGTAGACTTTTAACGAGAAACAAATTTATTTGCTGCACAAAAGCAAGCAGAAAAGGATGAACATAAACTCTGGCCTGAAATAAAAACTGCCTGTTTATCAAAAAGCAAAGAGGAGCCGGACAAGAGGTACATCATCACCACAGTGTGTGTGTTGGGGGGGGGGTTGCTCAGTGCACTTGTGCAAAAGCACATTTTTGTTGAATTCCATCACAATCTAAAGCCCAGTATTCAGTAATCTGTTCTTGTTATTTTTTCCCCTCAGTAGTTAGAAGACAAATCTTCTTGTATGTGATGCCTTCAGTTTAACAAAATTGTTGAAGTTTGGGTTGTTTTTTGCTTCACAATAAAAGTTGATTATTTAGTGTGCATACCATACAGAATGACTATTTTGTTCCTGAAGGTTTCAGTACTTTTAGACTTGGAAAATCACTCTGTGCTCCTAATCCATGATGTTCTGTGGGTACAGTGAATTTAGGGAAAATTGTTTTAGCACTGAGAATACCAAAGTACAGTTAGTCTGTTCGTTTGTTTTTTTTTTCCTCGTGTACCAGTTCACTATATGTGGGGGGAAATGGCTGTTTTGGATGGAGCGATGTCTTTGAATTTTTTTCATTATTTTTACAGAATAGATAAGTTAAAAACAAATTTTCTATTGAGGTTTCTTTATGGCAAGTGTGTATGTGTTGCGGAGTTACCTCTCTTGGCATGGTATTCTCATAGTCATATAGCACAAAGTCATGCGGTAGGCAGAGGGTTAAGCATTTTACATGATGGACACCGGTTAGAGATTTTTTTCATGTGATGTATGCAGTAAGACATTTTGGCATGTTACCTGGTGAGACACAGATGATCCATCAGCAGAGTAAGACATTTAGGGAGACAGGCTACTTTAAGGGACTCAAGATTATCCATGTTGGTCAGGAATCATGCATCTTTTGTGTACATCCAAACAGTTGTACAGGCTGGTATCTGGAAGAAATACAAGATGATCCTTACTAGTCAAAAGTCAAGTGCATCTGTTGGGTGTGAAAAGAACTGTGCCATAAGCAACGTTTTTTTTCCACATCCAGATAACATGAAAACAAAAGTGTTTCTGTACTGATCTGAAACAATTCTGTGTACACTAGGACTTAAATAAAGGCAGATGTCAGAACACACATATGCGTGCGCGTGCACACACGCACACGCGCACGCACACACACACACACCAGAACAAATTCGTCTGAAACTAGTTTCATGCAATGTGTGATGTTAACATGTTCTGCTCAAGAGATGAATGTCATATAAACGTGGTAGTTCTAACGTTCACTTGAAATCAAGAAAGATATACAGTGATTTTTACTGTCTTCTTAATTGAAGATATTTGCATAGTACTTTGTACTTTAGTTGATAATACACATAATGACCAATGCTGGTTAGGAAAGAAAAAGCATTTAGTCTGTTGAGTACACATGAAAGAAGCTTTAAGAAATTAGTTTACACTTGTTGATTGTTCACTGGGCGATATTTTTGTAGTTTTTAAAAAAAAATTTAGTATGGTGTGTGTATGACTGCGAGTGTATAAACACATGTTTGACAACTGTTGGCACATTCCTCGGGAAGTTGGGCTTTAAAAACTTTGCAGTAAAATGCTCATACCAATTATGGAAATGGTTTAGTTGTGAATATCTGCTGATGTACTTAAAGGAAAGTGTGCGTGTGTGTGTGTGTTTTAGCACACACATGTAACTGAGACATACAATAGTAGAAATCCAGGTGACCAACAGTCGTTCGCAACTTTACATATTTTGGATGTAATAATGTGAAAAGATTGCTCTTCCATTCATATAACTATAACTTTAATAATCTTCACAACATTTGGGCTGGCTGTGACCCAGAGATAATGAAATCATGATATATTTTGATTTCTTGAGAATTTTCTGTTTAAATTTTGGGTATTTGTCAAGAACCTTAAAGTTATGTATCAGCTGATTTGTATATACATCCAAGGTTAAAGAAATAAACAGTTCCATCATTTGAACCATACTTTTTTATGATATGGCCACAGACAACCCATACTCAAAAATGTGAGAATTGAATACAGTGACAATTGTGTATGAGTCTTAATTCTTTCCAGACGAGCGCGGCGCACGCGCTCATTCCGTGGCGCCGTGCGCCGTGCACAGCGATAATTCCCTGCTGACGCACAGATTTGGCCACTTTTTAATTTATTTTTACGGTAGCTCTACAACAACTGACGGTCTTGTGTTAGGTGTCACAGGAAAGAACAAACACTCAACTCCAATCATCACCAGATCCACTTTGTAATACGATTTCAAGCACTTCATTGCACGAGAAATTGTTAGCATCCCTTCGCCTGACCGACATTTCTTCCGACACAGGAAACGTGCCGCGTGGTCGGGCTCTCGGTGCTTTGTTCCAAAGGTCGTGGAGTCGGCCAAGTTCACACTAGGCCACTGAAAGTATGGTCGACAACTCGTTCCAACATCCCAAGACTAGTTACAGAGGTTTTTTCCCTTGGACCATTTCATGGAAAGTGTAGGAATTTTTTATGTTCCCGTCGTCCACTATTGGACGACTCGGCTCAAGGGAGAGAAATCCTGTCGTCCACTATTGGACGACTGGGCTCAAGGGAGAGAAATCCTGTCGTCCACTATTGGACGACTCGGCTGGTAAAGGTTAAACAACCAGCACTGTCGATGAGGAAATAAACTCTCTTCAGGACATTTTTGGTCTCATCTTTGAGCCACTCCCGTGGCATTACCCAATGATGCTCATTCCCTCTCCCCATCCACAGACGGCCTGGGTCATCCTGTTTCTCCCTCCCCCCTCTCCACCCTAGTACTCTCCCCATCCACAGACAGCCTGGGTCATCCCGTTTCCTCCCCTCCCCCCCTCTCCCCACTGGTGCTCTCCCCATCTACAGACGGCCTGGGTCGTCCTGTTTCTCCCCCCCCCCCCCCCCCCCCCCCCCCCCCCCCCCCCCCCCCCCCCCCCCCCCTCTCCCCCCTAGTGCTCTCCCCATCCACGACGGCCGGTCGTCCGTTCCCCCCCCCCCCCCTCTCTCCCCCCTAGGCTCTCACCTCCACGACGCCTGGTCTCCGTGCCACCCCAGCACTGGCATTTCGCGGGAGAGTCAGTGTTCAGTTCTTCATGAGGTCCGTCACACCTTAGGAGAAGATCATGTCACTTTGGTGGGTTCACTGGTGCCGAGTCACTTTGGTGGTGTTCACTGGTGCGAGTCACTTTGGTGGTGTTCACTGGTGCTGAGTCACTTTGGTGGTGTTCACTGGTGCTGAGTCACTGTGGTGGTGTTCACTGGTGCTGAGTCACTGTGGTGGTGTTCACTGGTGCTGAGTCACTGTGGATCAGCAGTGGGTGAAGAGGAATACATACAGTAGGAACACATAGTACTGTAAAGCCAGCATAAACTATCAGCAGTGGGTGAAGAGGAATACATACAGTAGGAACACATAGTACTGTAAAGCCAGCATAAACTATCAGCAGTGGGTGAAGAGGAATACATACAGTAGGAACACATAGTACTGTAAAGCCTACATAAACTATCAGCAGTGGGTGAATGAATTGTCAGAAGTGTGCAGTCAAGATTGATATCTAAAAAAGGCTGAACTGAAACATTAAACATTAGACACTTTGATATGTAAAAAAGACTGAACTGAAACATTAAACATTAGACACTTCCTCTTTGAACCAGAATTCAGTTGTTTTTTAAGGTGCATAGGGCCAATGCACAGATTTGATGCATCTGCTTGGAGAGAGAGAGAGTGAGTGTGTGAGAAAGCAAGATTAATAAGACAACTGGTGGCCTTTCACTATAGATAAACCTGAATGTAAGTAATGAAAAGATCATGAGGTTTTCATCACCAGTCGAACTCACCGCAGTGGGTTATTTTACTCCAACTTGATTATTGTGTGATGCCACCTGCTGGATCGCCCCCAGGCAATTTTCAGGCTTTTTCAACTTTCTTAGGTCTCCTGTCTGAACATAGGATCATATCTCTTGTATGGGAAACTGTGTTCATAGTGATGCTTGCAGTGCAATGTGCATGGAGTGGATTGTGACATAGTGCATGGTGGATTGTTGACATGACAGTGGACTGTCCAGCCCTTTGATACACCTTTGTGGTGTGACATCGTGAGCTCATACTACATGCTGTGCAGCCCAGCTTCCTGATACACACTTGCAACACAGTGTGTGGGTTCACGTCAGTGAATTTCCCACCTCCTGTCATAAATAGTCTTGTATTGTGACGTAGTATGCGAGTTCCTAGCAGTATGAACTGTCAATCCTGGAGTGATACAACTCTGCAGTTTACATGATGTGGGAGTTAACTGGAAAGTGAGATGCCGACCCCTGGTTCCCTCCCTTCCCCTCCTCCATGATACCATCCTCCACCACCTCACAGCATCTCTTCATTTTTTCAGAGTTATGGTTATTGACAGTTTCAACATCCTTGCCTGTCAGTCCACGCTCCATCTTTCCCATCCTGATTCCCCTTCCTGCCGTCCCCCTGTCTGCTTCCCTTCTCTTCCCCTCCTCTGTCCGTATGTTTTAATACCCCTCCCTCCACCCATTGCCCCTGCCCACTCCTCTTCCATAACTGCCTTTTCTGAATTTCTTTTCATTTGTGTACACACACACACACACGCATGTGCACACACACACACACACACACACACACACACACACACACACACACACACATCTACATACATAATATAGTCGGTTATATCATAAGGAAGCACATGAAAGTTTCTGTACAGTCATGGATATTGTTGTGCATCGTGTTATTTTGATTTGTAAAGATTGCACCAGTTCTAGTGACCAGTACAACTGAAGATAGGTAAAGGATAGATATGATGTGTTCTTTGTCATGAATGCTTTGTAAGGCCTACTGCACTTATTTTGTTGGAAACATCAGATACTTTTCATTTTGTATTACTGAGGTTGAATTGGCACATGAAAAAAGCTCTACACATAATTCAGGGTGTTAGTGTGAAGTACTGTCTGCTCATTTGTCTCTCATTGTCATGCCTGTTACTGTACCAGTGTTATGAGTGGATGAATTGGACGATGGTCTGATTATGTCCTCATAGTGTGTGTGTGTGTGTGTGTGCACGCTTCTGTTTCCATGTTCAGATCAGGCATTAAACAGACGTGGGAATCTTCCGCCTTTTTGGAGGCCTCAGAGGTCATTTTTGAGATCGATGCAAATCCGTTGAGAAATTGGGGGTGGGGGGGGGGGGGTAACATTTATCAGAGCTCTTCCGCCTTAGGCGAAATCCTACGCTCGCATGGCCGTAATGCGAGGGCGAGGGGGTGAAACTACGTCAGCGAATGACTCGTCGAGCAACCTACCTACTGATTCGTTCAGTCATTTCCGTTTAACATGAGCCCTCCCGAGACAAGTACAAGAACAACGTCATCATTCTCTTGCCCATGATGGGCGTAGAGGAGAGATGAGAGACACTCTCGAAGCCAGGCACCGCCATCCGGCCCTGTCCTCTGCCTGTCGCATCAGCGTAGGGCCATCCATCCTGGTCCATTCTTTGATGTTGTCCATCCAGCATTTGGCTTGTCGTCCCCTTCGTCTGCCGCCTTCCAGCGTGCCCTGGATGACTGTTTTGGGCAGTGAATTGTGGCGTATGACATGCCCGAACCACGACAGCTTCCTCTTCTTGACTGTTGCCAAGAGTGGACCTGCAAGTGATGCTATTTGGCTCCTCACAAGGTCGTTTGTCTTCCGGTCTTACCAAGAGATCCCGAGCAAGCGCCTGAAGCATTTAGTTTCAAACGTCTGGATTCTCTTGGTGGTCTCTGCTGTCATGGTCCAGCTTTCGCAGCCATACAGCAGGATCGACAGCACCAGGGACTTGTACAGCTTCATCTTTGTAGGAAAGCTGATCTCCCTGCTCTTCCAGATCTTGTTTAGCTTTGCCAATGCTGCTGTTGCGATCGCTAGTCTGGTCTTGATTCCTGTTGTAGAGCGACCGTCTTTGGTGAGAGTGGCGCCAAGGTATTTGAAAGCGCCCACTTCTTCAAGCTGTTGTCCGTTCATGTAGATTTCAGCGTGGGTTAACCGAATCTATCAACCAAAGGGAAATAATCCGCAGACCTTATTCGCCGCCATCTTTTTTCATAAGTTTTTTGACTGGTGACAGGCGAAATGTTTCGCACGTTAAATGAAAATGAAAAAGTGTTGGCAAGTTCCATTGATTCCTCAGTGAAAAACAAGTGGAATTGGAAATGGCTGGATGAAGTTGTGAACACAAAGATCGTTATAGCTTCTGTCAGCCGTGATGTGCAACTTCGACTGGGGGATTCTATTAAAAAAACTGACCGACCATTGTGTGGGGAAAAACTATTGATTATCAGCCAGCAAATGGACATTCCTGTTTAGTATTGTCTTTATTGTGTGGGGAAGAACTATTGATTATCAGCCTGCAAATGGACAATCCTGTTTAGTGTGGTCTTCATTGTGTGGGGAAGAACTATTTTATCAGCCAGAAATGGACAATCCTCTTTAGTGTGGTCTTCATTGTGTGGGGAAGAACTATTATCAGCCAGAAATGGACAATCGTGTTTAGTGTGGTCTTCATTGTGTGTGGAAGAACTATTGACCAGCAGCCAGCAATCCTGTGTCCATGTGATCTTCATGGAGTCCTGGGACTAGTGGGAGAGGTATGTCAATACTTAATAGATATTTTGTTTCATGATTTGACACACACACATGCACACGCACAGTTGCACAGAGTGACACACATGATTCAAACGCTCGCACATGCACACATTTGATCTTGATCATTTGGTGTCACAGATTATGATTTTTTCAATGTTAAATGACAAAAATCCTTCAGCTTCAGGGGGCTTCGCCCCCAGACCCCCACCAGGGGCATTGCCCTGGACCCCACTGGGGGCCTTCAGCGGCCCCCAGACCCCCGCAAAAATTTTCCTCCTTTTTCACTTTTTCTCATTCCCACCTCTGATTAAACTCTCCTGCTCTCGGCGGAAAATGCCCCAATGTTTGTTCTTTTTATTGGTCTCAGCTGAAAATGAAAACATGTGTTGAACAAAAAATGTACCCCTAGAAAGACCAGAAAGAGTGGTTGCACAATAGTACAGTGTGAACTGTGGGAACAGGAGGCTGTGCTGTGGTCCACCCCCTCCTCTGGTTTTCAAACATCTGGAAGATGAACTCCCCCACTCCCCTTCCTCCATCCCCTACTTTTACCAAATTTCTTTTCATGCTTTGGTTTACTTTCATGGCTATAGATGTTTGCTGTTTATTTTTACAAGATGCAAGAAAGAATTGGACACTGTATGAAAAGAGTAGTTTGGGGAGAAAAAGAGAGTCTGTTCACAATGGCCTTTGCTGTTAGGGGACATTGTTTTTAGGAACACCTTGAGCAATGTGTGTGCATGTGCGCACCTGCGCATGCATATACTCACGCATGTGTGTATGTGTGTGTAAACATTTTAACAAACATGAGAATATGAAATTGATTATCAGTCTGCAACATGAGAATGTGTATATGAAATTGATATCAGTCTGCAAATTTTTTTTCAGATCACGGTGCAAAAATGAATTTTGAACTGCAACATTGTAGTATCCATTTGAATTATTAAAACTTGAATTTGTTTTTGTTGTTTGTATGCAATCATTTCTGTTATTAAAACCAAATGAAAATTGGTGTGCTTTTTGTGTGTTTGTTGTAGTTGTGCAGAAACTGTATGAATGTTGATCTATCCACTCTTTAAAATTCATCTGTTCATTTATTCTCTCAATCATTCACCAAAGTACTCGTTTCACTTTCATTTTATCTCTGCCTGTCTATATCTCTCACTCTCAATGTCTGTCTTCACCCATGTACAACCTTCACATGCTCAGTCGCATACACACATGTACATACACATACATACATGCAGAAGATTCTAAGTGAGGAGTTCTCCATTGTTGTAGGACGGTTTTGAATGTTAATTTGGCTCAGAATTTTTTGTTTGTTTTATTGAAGAACAAACAAAAGAATGTTGTTTTCTTTTGTTGCTAAGTGTGGCAGGTTGTGGATGGGCATTTTTAACTTGACATTGTATTGCAGTTGAACAATGAATTCACTGTAGAAATGCAAACCAAATATAGATGGTGTTCTAAAATAGGAGCCACACATGTACTGATGCTGGACAAAGTCATGAAATAGAAAGGAGCACAGAATGCACTTTTATCTGTCAGCATTGGCAGTGCTCTGTAGATTGGAATTAGATGTGTGAAGACTTCATATCATCTATCCTCTGAAGATGGGAGTGTGGCTGCCTCTGTGGCAGGTTGAACCAAAACAGCCCTACATAATGACCACTCACTGTATGAAATGTGTTCAGTGACCTGGTCATTGTTAAGATGCAGTAGGTGACTCCAGGAGTGTTCAGGTGATAAATACAAGCCATTGTCAATGTCCTTTCATTTCATTGCTCTTACCAACTCGCACCTCATTCAGTCCCAGTACGCATGGAGAGCGTACACGGGATTGTGCATTATTGTTTTGTTTTTTTACCTGACCACTACAGTAGATAAAGTCTACCCGACCCCCTACAGAAAATCACTTGCCCATGCTGGTTTTAAATTATGTCAGATTTTAAATCATGAAGATAAAGGGAAGCACAATCCACACAAGTTTAGTAATACTGTGCAAATACCTAATTCTGAAGTCAGTCTGTGGGTCTGTCTCATTTTTGCATGCACACACACACACACACACACACAAAGCACACACACACACACACATTGACAATGCACACAGCTTCAAAATAATGTCCTTATAATTATATGTATTCTACTGTGAACTCCATCACACACGCACATACACACACACACACACAAACGCACGAGAGAGAGAGAGAGAGCAAAACAACAAAAAACATAAAACCCTCAGAGGAACTGACAACACTGCAGAATGGATTGGTAAAACAGCTGAAATGTGTAAGTGTGTGTGTGTGTAGAGAGAGAGAATATATGAGTGGTTTTCAAAAATGTGTGAAAATCTGTCTTTTGACTTAAAAAAAAAAGCACCAAAGTGGTGAACTCTTTTTGCCTAGCAATCGGCATGTACCTTTAAAGGCATATCCAATGTCAATCAATAACAAAGTAACACTGATTCCTTTTTTGGTTTGTGAAATATTAAATAAATAATGGGTGCAGGGGTGGCAAAACTGTTTTTGCGAAAACACACAAAACTTTGAATGCATATCATGAGAAGAAAAAGAAATTACGAACCAGAAAAAAAATTGATAAAAATCGTCTTTATTGTTATCTTTAGAGGTTTTACGTCATTTTGAACTTTGCACGTCATGTTGCATCAGTAAACACAGATTGGTGTTTGAAATCTGCTGTCCGTATTTTTTTTTTTCAGTCGTGTTACCCCACTGCTTTTTCGCATACAGTTAACAGCTGCTCCCTTCCAGCCTGACAATTTTTACTTCCGACTTACGTCCCTTCTTTCTTCAGTGGTACTGGCGGGAGCGCAAATACGACGAGCGTCGATTTTGTTGTTTTCATATCTGCCAAAGTTTCACGGACTCAGTGGTGTAACTTGATGTTTGTGGCTTAAAATGGCAAACTGTTTCGTCTGACAGCTTCTGAGAGACGATGTGTAGGACTAATTCAAGTCTGACTGAAAGTCTGTGATCAGTTGTAATCTAAGGAGTGACCATTATTTTTTAACCTTTCCCGTACGTCGCCTAAAATTTTGCGCGCCGTACATCGTGGGTCCGCATGGACCCATGCTTTTAGCGAAGGAAAAAGGCCTTGCCGTACATCGTGGGTCCGCATGGACCCATGCTTTTATGAAGGAACAAACCTTTGCCGTACATCGTGGGTCCGCATGGACCCATGCTTTTTTATGAAGGAACAAACCTTTGCCGTACATCGTGGGTCCGCATGGACCCATGCTTTTTATGAAGGAACAAAGCCTTGCCGTACGTCGTGGGTCCGCATGGACCCATGCTTTTTATGAAGGAACAAAGCCTTGCCGTACGTCGTGGGTCTGCATGGACCCATGCTTTTTTCATGAAGGAACAAAGCCTTGCCGTAGGTTGTGTTTGTGTACGGAATTTAAGAAAGTCATATGTTTTAGACGGATTGGAATAGCATTCTTTTTATAAGCAGCAACTGAGTTTTCGTGCAAGAGATTGAACTTAATTGTTTGTTTCAAAATGCTTGGTAATGTGAAACGCAAGTGCATGTGTATGTGCGTGCATGCACGCAGGTAAGTTTGTCAGTCTGTGTATGATAGTGCAGATCTTGAGTGCAAGTATGTACGGATATATGTATGAGAGGAAAGTGTGCTTGTGATGAACTTAACAAAATATGGGAATGGAAGAGAGGGAGCGCGTGTTTAGGAGTGACTGTAGACCTACATGTATCCGACTTGATGCTTCTTTAGCATACTAAAAATAGTTTCAGCCTAATTTTCAATAACGAGAGCCTCCAGTGAAAAATTTACACGGAACACACTAACAATATGTCTCACACACAGAATGTAAAGACCACTCACTCTGTAACGGGGGAAAACACATACACAGACATAAGTACATTTCTGTCAACAATGGTTTATAGCTTTAGTAGAGAGACTTAAATTTGTTAAGTAGGCTGAGAAATCGCTCGCACACATTTTCACATATTCTCTCTCTCTCTCTCTCTCTCTCTCTCTCTCTCTCTCTCTCTCTCTCTCTCTGTCATACACACACACACACACACACACACACACCACACACACGCACTTACACACACACACACACACACACACGCGCGCGCACGCACGCACACATACACACACACACACATCCATGGAAATATGTCATTGCGATCCACAGGTACTGTTAGACGTTTGCGCTCATATCTAGTCGCCTTTGTTTATATGTAAAAGGCGATTGCTAACAGCAGTGGTACGTGGAAGGGAAACATTTGGTCGTTGTGTAACAGGACCGCACTCTGGCAAATAAATTGAGTCCAGTCCTTTTGGGTTCGGCTCCTGCCTTTTTATTGCATCTGCTCAAGATTCAGTCTAGCGTCACATCTGAAGGATGTGCCGGACATCCAAAGAAGAAACTCAGGAAAACCTGAATAAAAACCCTGAAACACACCAAGAAACACTACTTAATGACTAAACACTAACTTCTTATGTGTCTCAGTATTTACAAATTACAATAGAGTACCTTCTCAACCAACATCCAAAACCTGGATTAAGACCCCAGATTGATACATACAAAACATTATGAGGAAAAATAACGAAAGGAAATCTTTCCCAAAACCTTGAGAAAAAGTAACTCGCTATAATTAATATTAATCAGCTCCATCCCGGTTGACCGGAATGTTAACCAGATCAATTAATAGTACTTTTTCAATGAATTATGTATTCACCAAAAATAATTTTACAACGTCATAATAGCTAACTACTAGGTCACCATTATCAACGTTATATATTAAATCCCTTAGTTTTCAAGCTGATCCAAATTGTTAAAGCATTGCAAAACTTGTCCTACAATGAAAGACTGAACATCCGAATCTGCACCGGCCGAGGGAAGAAGGATCAGATGTGACCCAACTCAAATCTACAAACTCCCCAATGGCTAAAATGATATTGACGTTGAAACTTTGTGTTATCTATTGCACAACCTGCGAGCACCAGAAAGTCCGAAGGAAAGACTTTTTTAATAAAACACTGCAACACCAATCAACGTAAACTCTCCATTTTCATACAGAGCTGCCAACCCCTGGCACAAACCACCTACCAACACCAACCTTACACCTAACATCAATACTCTCAAGAATTCTCCAAACATATAATCCAAAACAGACTTACCCTATTGTGGAATAAGGGTTATCAACATTTAGTGAATGCTATCATCTCACTGGCATTATTCTTTCAAAACGCTAAAATGCCGGGAAGCCGTTTTGTTTGATCCGCCACATTCGCACCAAGGGAAATCACTCTCCCAGTGGCGTCTCTTCCGCTCTCTTCTCTCTCTCTCCTAAGCATCACTGGGTCACATACACCCCTCTGTTGAAAAAAAATGGCGCCCCCGACATTTTGCAAGAACGGAACAAAACTTATCAATTATGAAATCTGCGCTTTATGTACTTGTTTCACTGTCCTAAAATCTTATTTACAACTGCTTTTGCCATCCAGTCCGGCATTCCCTTCAGTGTGTCGGTTTTCATCAGATATTCCACACTACTCAGCCAATCTGGCTGGACTGTCTGGTGAAGCATGACAAAGTCTCCTGACTTCATCCACTGAGGTTGATCCTGGCTTCTTGTTGACCGACGGGGAGCCGGCACTGGGTGGGTCGCCTGATGGACGAGGGGGCGGATACAGGCGATGGCTGTGCCTCTCCTTCACTGTCGCTGTCTTCAGCAGCCGTCTTAGGCACAGTTTCATCACGTTTCGATGTGGGCTCTTCATTTTGACCTACGTTGTGCAGATCCTCCTCTTCTTGCAGTGGTTCCTGGGTACCCATCTCCTCTTCAGCTGCCATATGATTTCCTTCTGATGCAGCTGGTTGAGCTGCCTCTGCTGCAGAATGCTTGCCGTCGCCCAACATCACTACTTCCTCCTCACTACTGTCCTCAGTGTCTGTTGCTTCACTGTCACTGTGTTGCTGCTTGGATTTTCTCTGTGCACGAGTTTGATGTCTTTGATGGTCTCTGCTATTGGAATGCCCCTTGTTGACCTCTGGCCTCTCCTTGATGCTTCCTAGAGGCAACAGCAGATTGCGATGCAGTGTTCTCTTCTTCCAGTTCCATCTTCCTTCTGGACTACATACACTGGGATGTCAACGTTTGGTTGATCTAACACCTGGTAGACTGCTTCCTCCCACTTGTCTGACAGTTGTGTTTTCCTTCGAATGCCACGATCTTGACAAGGACCCGATCGCCAACCTCTACAGTGGCACCTCTTACTCTCTTGTCATAGTGTTTCTTTTGCTTGACTCGAGCCTTGTCCGCTGCTGCAGTAGCCAACTCAAAGGACTCCTTCAGGCGAGAGCGAAGTGACTCCATGTGACTGTTGAGGGGGACTTCATCTGGGTCGTTGCAGGTCAGTCCAAAGGCAGCATCTATAGGCAGACGAGGGTCTCGACCAAACATCAGCACAAAGGGGGAAAACCCTGTGGACTCATGTCGCGTACAGTTGTAGGCATACACCAGAGGTCCAACATGGCTCTTCCAGTCTCGTTTCTGTCCCGGTTCCAGAGTTCCCAGCATGTCCATGAGAGTTCTGTTGAAACGTTCACACTCCCGTTGCCATAGGGTGAATAGGTGTGGTGTGTGACTTGGTGCTCCCGAAGATACCACAGAGTTCTTTGATGATTCGACTCTCAAAGTTGGGCACCTTGATCAGAGTGTAGACGCTTGGGCATGCCGTAGTGCACAACAAAGTGGTTGAAGAAGGCCTCAGCTGTGGTAACGTGCGGTCTGGTTTCGTGTTGGGACAGCAAGCGCAAACCTCGTGAAGTGATCTGTGATGACCAGCACATGCTGATGACCTCCCTTGGATGGCTCCAGAGTCAGGTAGTCCATGCCCACCAGATCCAGTGGGCCAGTGCTGACAGTGTTGACCAAGGGTGCACGGCTGTTGGCGGGAGCCTTCCGGCGTAGACAGCGTGGGCATTGCTGAATCCAATTGTCAATGTCTTTGGACATGCCTGGCCAGAAGAATCTGTCACGGATGAGACTCAGAGTTCTATCACGTCCTGGGGTGGCCGGTGTCATTGTGCAGACAGGTAAGCACTTGGCTGATGTATCTTGCAGGTAGTACCAGCTGTTTCCTCGGCTGGTCGTTGATTTCAACACTGCGGTACAGAACTCCCGTTGATCAGCTCGAGTTTCTGTAGTTCGTGCGACTGGGGATGTGTTTCCAAAGAGTTGATCAGCAACTTTGTTGCAGGATCTTATCTCTGGGCTGCCTGGAGCTGATCGGCGGTGAACGTCTGCAGGTTCAGGCCCACCGGTGCACAGCTGTCAATGACTTCAGCTGCTGCGGCCAAACACTCCACGTAAGCTGCTGGCTGCAGACACTTGCAGACTGCCCTGACTGATTCCACAGGCACATGTTGGTGTCCTTGTTCCGACGACTGTAGCTCAGGCAAACGTGACAGGGCATCTGCATCCGCATTGTTCAGTCCTGGACGATAGCGAATGTCAAAGTCAAATGAAGCTAGAGCTGCCAGCCACCTGTGACCCGTGGCATCCAGTCTCGCAGTGGTCAGCACATAAGTCAGCGGGTTATTGTCAGTGTACACAGTGAATGAGTTACCATACAGGTAGTCACTGAATTTGTCAGTAACAGCCCATTTAAGCGCCAAGAACTCCAGTTTGTGGGCTGGGTAATTTCTCTCACTTTTACTTAGGCCACGACTGGCAAAGCTGATGACTCGCTTCACACCTTCCTGTTCCTGACACAACACAGCCCCAAGTCCCGATCCACATGCATCAGTGTGGAGCTCAAAACCGGCTGCTGTAGTCAGGAAAACCGAGGATGGGTGGTGACGCAAGGCAGTCTTTCAGCTTGTCAAAGGCTTCTTGTTGTTCCGCGCCCCAGACCCACTTGGTGGCTGTCCTGATTTTCTTAGTTTTCTTTCCTTTCTTCGCTTTTGGGTTGGGCATGAGTTCTGTGAGAGGTTTTGCGATCTTGCTGTAGTCTTTCACATAGCGCCTGTAGTACCCTGAAAATCCGAGAAATTTGCGAACTTCCTCTGGAGTCCTGGGAGTTGGCCAGTTGATGACTTGACTGCACTTCTCCGGATCTGCCTCAATGCCTTTGGCTGACACAATGTGCCCAACATAGCGGACCTTTTCTTGACAGAAGGAACATTTCTTGGGGTTCAGCTTCAGTCCACAGTCCTTCAGGCATAGGAGGACTCTCTCAAGATGCTCCATGTGTTCTTGAAAGGTATTTGAGAAGACAATCACATCGTCCAAGAATACCAAGCAGATGTTGAGGTGCAGGTCACCTAGACAATCCTCCATAAGTCGCTGATAGGTAGCAGGTGCATTGACAAGTCCCATGGCCAGTCTGGTGAACTCGAAAAAACCAATGGGGCTACAGTGAGGCAGTTTTCTCACGATGCTCTTCTGCAATATCAATTTGATGGTACCCACTTTTCATGTCCAGCACTGAGAAGTACTTGGCTCCAGAAAGGCTGTTCAGCAAGTCCTCTATGCGGGGAAGGGCATAGGAGTCTTTCACAGTGCGTGCATTCAGCTGACGGAAGTCGACACAAAGTCTCAAAGATCCATCTTTCTTTTTGACAAGTACAACGTTTGACGACCAGGGAGAGTGAGACGGCCGAAAACACCGCTGTCCAAAGCTGCTGTAGATGGGTCTTTACTTCCTCGTACATCCCTGGTGGAATGAAGCGATGGCGTTCTTTGAAAGGCGCCTCATTGTTGAGGTGGATTATGGTGGGGCATTCTTGTCGTATGCCCAACATCAGCATCATATTGCACAAAACAATCTGGATGGGTTTTCAGCAAGTTCTGAAGCTGCCTGAGCTGCTCACTGGTTAACCCTTCAGGTGAAATTGTCCTTTGTCCATGTGGGTAGATGCTGGTCGCAACTTGTCCACAATATCGTCACTGCTTGCTCTGCACACTGGTTGAAGTTCACAAAGCACGGCCTGAGGGGGTATTACCACAGTTTGGGTTGTGACATTTGAGATATGAACATCTACTAGTCTTGTCTTCTTGCCCTGATAGTTGACTATTGTTGGTGTGATGTCTAGCAAAGCCAAATCATGTCTTCTCGTACCTGCTGCAGTAAAGCACAGGTTGGCTTGTAGTCCAGTGCCTGGTCTACCACACCTTGCAGAACATGGGTGCTGTTCGGTTTAATGAGGATACTGCGGTTTCTCCCCATTCTTGACAACGGCCAGTCTGTTCTTGCTTCTGCAGAGCTCCCTCTCCCTCAGGGACATGCATCTGAACGACAGGTACCAGGGAGTATGGAGTCTGGCCACCTGCAGGAAACGGTTGCCATGCTTCTTCTGTGTCATCTCCATGACCTGCTCCAGCACATTTGTACCCAACAGCACAGGAACCTTGCTGCTGTATTTGCTGTCTGGAACCACCAGGAAGAGACAGGGCAGTCTAGCCTGACTATCCAGTCCAGCTCCGGTAGCGCTCACAGATGCTTCAATGTACCCCGAGTATGGCAGAAGTTCAACCGTCTGCACA